>PXYN01000266.1:0-75425 GCA_003056585.1 Lecanicillium sp. MT-2017a
GGTGTGTTGGTAGGTCAGTGTGGTTGAGGGTGTTGTGGGTATTGTGTAGTTAGAGCGGTAGGTGGGGGTTGGTGGGTGGGGGGGGGGGGGGGGGGGTCTCCGGCGGGGGAAGGGTTGGGGTGGGGTGGGGGGGGGGGAGGGGGGGGTGGGGGGGGGGGGTGGGTGGGGGGGCGGGGGGGGGGGGGTGGGGGGGGGGGGGGGGGGGAAGTCCTGCGCGGGCAAAGGTTTCTCAATGGCGAGCGCGCCGTCGTCGTAGGGGTACTAAGTCGCGCAAGGAATGTCGGTTGATTGCAATGGATAGGGGTTTTGTGCGCGCGGGGCGTTGCAAAACGTTGAGGTGAAGGCGACGTCGGAGCACGGGTAAGCTTGTTTGAGGGTTGGAGTTTGGGCAAGGGAGCAGGTTTCCGGACGAGGCTTAAAGTTTCCGCGGTGGGACCGCCCGCCTTGCGTGTGCATTTGGGCACTGGTGTGCGTGCACGGACCATGTAGAGTATCCGCGGCCTATGAACCCTGAGACAGCATCTGCAGGCGTTATACTCTACTGCTCCGGGGCTTATTTTATCGACTCGCTCAAGAATTGTTTCTTTCCTGGGTATTCGGCTAGGACAACGATAATGCAGGTCGAAACAGTCAGTGGTCTATTTGCGTTATGACAACGACGCTACGCTAACTAGGGGAGGCAATGCGCGGCAGCATCGCGAGACATGCTATCAGGCTCCTCCTCGTACTATGTTCTTAATTAAAGTATAAAGTATATTAATCATTATTTCGCTGTTGTAAAAGACTCCGGGCTAATGCTACTGCTAACCATACAGTATATATAATGGTCTATGTTATGGCCTTAAATGGCGGTCTATCTATCAGATTCAGACCATCAACCCGAAAACTCGACCAAAAGCGACACGGCGCAAAGCAGCGGCAACAAAACGACATAAAGCGGCACAACCGCCAATGAGCTTCCAGCCGAGTCAGAACTGCTTGTACTCTGTGTACTCTGAACCGGCCCCTCATCAGCAGACTCTGACGACGACGGCGGAGCACTCGTAATGGTCGATTTCCCTCCGTTCACCTCTGTAGTAGGCAGCATCATCGTCGTCGGCGACTCGGTACTTTGCAAAGACGAAGTCGACGAAACACTAGTATCCGGCGGCACCCCACGAATAACCGTGGTCGAAAGCGGCACAATCATCGCCGCAGGAACCGTAACCTCCTCCATCCGCAGTCCCGTCGCCGCCGCCGACTTCGTCTCCACCCACAGACACCGCGGCGTCTCCGTCCACAGCATATCCGTCGGCGGCGAGCCAAACTCATAATTAGCCTTCGCATACGTAGCCACATACGCGCCCGCATTGTCGGTATTCGTCGCCGCGAGGCTCGCCAGCGGCGTGCCCACGGCACCCAGGTCGCACGTAAACGGCGGACCCTGGGGGAGAGGGTGCAGGCCGCCTTCCAGCCGGCCAATGTGGCGGCAGCAGATGAGGTCGTCTAGTGTCATGTTGGCGGGGAAAGTCCATATGTTTGCATTGACGTTGAAAATCTCGCCGTCGCAGCAGACGGACCAGAAGTCCGAGGGCGGCTTGGTGCCGTTGCCGCACGTTCGCGGCTGCCCGTCAAAGTCCCATACGTCGCCCAGGCACCAGTGTTGCAGGACACCAGTCGGGACGGCTGTCACTATGGAAGACATTGCTTGTGTGGTTTTGGTTGATGCAGAAGAAGGAACGGACACACATTCGCCGTCGTAAGTCGGCCGGGAAAAGAAGACGCTGGCTGTGTCTGCCTAGGGCGAGTGCAATACGAGGCTAGGATCAGGCTCCAGGCTCCAGTCATTTTCGGCTCCTTATACCCTGAAGGATTCTGTTTTAGTATCGAAGTGAGAGTCTACTCTTATCTCGTATTAATATTTAATATCTCACTATCCTACCTATTTAATAATTATGTACCTTTACTATCCTTGCCTTAAACGCAAGCACTCGGACGGTGGCTCGCTCTGCTACTGCGAGGCCAAACGCCCGACGAGATATAGACGACATGAATATCAATTGCAGTCAAGAGTGCCAGATCGTACGAGCCTTCCAATAACAAATTTTAATAAATTAATAGGTATGCTAAATGCCATTGCCAATGCTTCACTTTGCTCGCCATGAAAAAAGTAAATGCTCGCCAACCCAAATGTTTCCAATACACCAGGCTGCGTCTCGTCTCGTCTTGTAGTCACGGATGTCCGTCCGTTGGAGAGCGCCGCCCACCTGGGCAAGAAGATGAATAAATATGATAAGAACGGCACAAAGAGAAATGGCTTTCGCAATACAGTGGCTTTCGAAGCTTCAACGTAGCCACGTTTTCGGAGCACAGCCGTGTGTTTAACACTCTGTCTGCACCAAGTTATACCCGAACCATCACCTGCATCCTTCCCAAATATCTGCCCCGCCATTAAAAGAAACCCGTTCTATCCGTCCCTCTAAAGCTTCAACTCCCTGAGAATCTGATCCGCCATGTTTTTGTACTGCCACGTATTGCCGTCCATCCGCTTGAACTGGATACCGTGCAAAGACAGCAGCGGAACCTTGACAATGAAGATTTCAAACTCCAGAATCATACTGCCGCCGAGATCACTCTGCACCTGGGTGCTTGTTTCGCCAGGCGCTAGTTTTCTGGTGCCGCCGTTGCGTCGTGGGATACTGTCCACAGATGTTTCAGAGTTGGAAAAGCTCCTGTCTCGGTCGCTACGGTCCCGATCCCGATCACCTCGGTCGCGGTCGTTGCTGCGCTCCTTTTCAGATCGTCCGGGCGTTCGCGGCGTCATCGGCGGCCGCTCTCCATCCTCGCGGTCATCGTTGCGCTTCAAGCCGCCAAAGCTGAATCGTCGACGATGGCCTGGAGTTTGTCCAGACGAGGTACCTGGCGGGTCTTGCACCTTATTTAGGTCGATGCTAGGGGCATGTCTGCAGCTAAACCCGCCCTTGATCTCCGTAAATTCGACATTGAGTTGCCTCAATACGCGGCGAATCTCGGCTCGGATAGCAGGAACAGACTTTCCGGAGGTCGTCGAGACACTGAACAGGCCCTTGAAAAACACTGGCTTGGACAAGTCGGAGCTGGGCAGGCGTTCCGTCGACAGTCCGCTCTGCTCGGCGTCGAGATCCGTCTCTTCTGGTACGTCCGCTTCCAACGCAGCCTCTCTCTTGAGACGGCGCTGCTGAATGCTTTCCCTTCGAGCATGGCCAAGTGACTTTGCCCTGACAGTCATGGACCGAGAGTGACCATGGCCCCTGTAGGACGCGCTCGACTCTTCGTTCTCGACAGACTGGTCGCTGCCGCTGGTCACTGCCTGGTCACGCGTAGACGGCCTACCGTCGCGACGTCGCAGATCGGCAGAGTTGACGCTGGTAGAACGACCCAGTCCAGACTTGTTTGACCTACCGCCAGCTGAGACGGGCGGGCTTAGAAGCTCCTTGTGATATTGCTGGCTCCCTCCAGCCCGTAGAGGAGTAGACGCGCCTTCATCTCCTTCCCGGCGGCTTCGGCGGATGCTGAAGCTCTTACGTGGTGCAGTTGGCGTGGCCGCCGCGGCCGGGGCGGATTCGGCTGGTGAGTGCACATGCACCATGGGGGGATGAGAACGGTCACGCTCAGTGCGCGGTGCTTCTCTGCGTTTGCGCGTGCTGAATCGGCGGAGGAGGCCAGCCGCGCCGCCTTCCTTCTTCGGCGTTGGTTCCAGTCTGTCGCGATCGTACGTCTTCTGCTGCGCCTGCTTTGTAACTTCGGGCTCGTCATCTTCGCCGTGCGTGCGAGCTCGTGGCCTCGATCGTCCACCAGTTGGCTTTTCACCGGGCATCTCAAACGCAGCTGAATTGGTATGCGCAGCTTGAGGCGGAGCAAGCTCGGGCAGGGCCTCTGGTGCCCGAGCAGTATCGCGGTCGCGTTCCTTGTCCTTTTGCTTCTCTTTCTCCCTCTCCTTCTCTTTTTCCTTTTCTCTGGAAGCTGCCGCCGGAGGTGGTGTGATGTGTTCCTGCTCGCGAGCTTGTTTCTCTCGAACAAGATAGTATATGGATAGTAGGGGGTTAAATGCGTTCAAGGGATCTGTACCCAGCTGAAGAGCGTCGGAGCTTGGTACGGTAAGAGTATCGCGGCTAGTGGTGCCTGAATTACGTCGCTTGTAAAAGTCAAACCCAAAGCTCTTCTTCTTCTCCACCTCTCGAGTTGGCTGTGGGGTTTCCCTCTCGCGCTGATACAGTCGCACGGCTTGCTGGTACTCCTCCGACTCGATAATCTTGGTGAGGTGGGCGTTGATGGTCTCGGGAGACCCAAAGTTGAACCCTTGCATAGCATGGATCACCTCTGGCTCCAGTGGGAGTGTAAGCGGCTCTCGCGGGGGCACATAGTTGTCTGGCGGTCCGTTGTATCCCTTGATCATCCACGGATGGTTCATGACCTCCTGCATGGTGGCGCGCTGCTTGGGATCAGTGACGAGCATCCTCGACATGAGATGCTTGCATTCTGTAAATGAGGCTGTTAGTATTGTATACAGTAGGCAAGCTATCAAAAAATTGGACATACCACTTGATAACCAGCCTGGATAGTCGACGAGGCCCTTCTTAATCTTGGCATGCAGAGCGGGCATGCTTTGATCGTCGAATGGAACCTTGCCGCATACGAGAACGTAGAGGACAATGCCGAAGCTCCAGACGTCCACCTCGGGGCCAGTGTAAGCTCGAGCCTGCAGGAGCTCAGGGGCAGCGAAATACAAGCTTCCGCAAAAGGTCTTGAGGTGGCCGCGCGGAGCAAACAGGTTGCTCAGGCCAAAATCGATAATCTTAATGTCGCCATTCTTACTGATGAGAATGTTTTCGATTTTCAGGTCGCGGTGGACGATGCTGTTGCGGTGGCAGTAGTCGAGGGAGCTGGCAATCTGGCGGCTGAACTTGCGCGCTTGCTTCTCCTTGAGCTTGCCGTGGGAGATGATGTAGTCGAGCATCTGGCCGCCGTTGACAAACTCAAAGAGCATATACCAATGGTAGTTTGTGCGGACGACATCCCGCAGGCCACAGATATGGGGGTGATTGAGGAGGGTGACTATCGCAGCTTCGCGGGCGGTGCGGATTTCCTTGGATTGATCGGCGCGCTCCTTGTCGGCTCGGGTCTGGTGGTTATCTTCGGTAGAACCACGAGGAATAATCTTGCAGGCAACCTGTTGGGAAAAGGGGTAAGAGCGGTTAGCGGAAGCTCATAGGCCATGGGTGGGAGGAAGCATCATGCCAAGAGCAGTGCAAAGGGGGATCTGATGGGGTTGGACATACCTGTTCACTGCCATCCTCCTTGCGAGCGAGCTTGACCTTGCCCATGGAGCCGGCGCCAATGGTCTTGCCTAGAATCCATTTGCCCGACTGGGTCGGAATGGTGGTGCGGGAGCGGGATTGTTTGGCGCTGCCTGACGACGGGTTGCCCGAAGAATCAGGGGCGGCGCCTGAGCGGCCGTGGGAGGAGGAGGGGGGCGCATTGCTGGAGGAGACCGTGGCAGCGGCAGAGGGCATGTCGGGCTGCTGCTGGTGATGTCGTGGCTGGTTGGAGCGAGAGCTGCTCCGGCGATGGAGGCGGGCTGGGTCGGCGGCGGCCCTGGACGAGGACGGCGGACGGTCGCGGTCGCGGTTGGGGCTGCGCGTGGAGTAGGATGATGCTAGTCGCGAGGTCTCGTAGTCATGGTGCGGAAGGAGGTCCTGGATGGGGCGGCGGGAGGAGGACGACGACGAGGCACGGCGGTCGGGGGTATGGCTCTGGCTGAGGCTGCGCTGGGGAACGCGGTGCGATGATGAGGCGACGCGGGACGGCGAGGTAGCGTAGGTGTTTTGGCTGCTGCTGTTGTGGTCGTTGTTGTTGGGAGAAGGGCCCGTGGTCGAGGCAGACGTGGATGGACGTGATGAGCGGGTGGAATACGACCGGGATGGTGGCGTTCGGTGCGAGGGGGCGGCGACAGAGTGTGCGTGGTGCGGGTGTACGTGTGCTTGAGAGTGGGCGAGCTCAGAGCTGGGCTGGGCTGCGGCGGCGGTCGTCATTTTGGGCGGCGGAGAGGGGGGCGAGTGGGAGGGATCTGCTGCTGGAGCTGCGCAGACGGCGGCGCCGACGCCGAAGAAGATGGGCAGTGTAGGTAGGTAGGTACTCGTCGAAGCAGTGACAAGGCTCAATCTCCTGATGAGGGGACGAAAAGAGAAGGAAAAAAGGAAGGGACAAGAAGGCGCTCACGATGACGCTTTCAAGGCCGATTGAGCAGAACGGAGCAGCAAAGCAGGGTTATGCAAAGGTTGGGCTTCTCGAAGGTCCCAGGTCGCCGGGGAGGGGGCTGCTCCAGTTGTACTCGTTACTTGTAGGCAGTCCCAGTACGCCGTGGTACTGCCTTGATGCCGTGCCTTGCAGCGTGGAACTGCGAGTTTTCTGGTGCGGGCAACGCCTTGCTTTTTGGCGGGTCCCCCTTGTACCTTTGTGAGCGACAGAGCTGGCGCGCGGTTTCGAAAGGCGGGCGCGAGGGGGGAGGCTAGTAGCGGCGGCTAGCAGGCGCTGGGCTGGGCTGGAGTTGACTGGAGTCTGGCTGAAGCTGTATGCGTCTTGTTCCCTCAATCGTGTCTCGCCTTCACTCGTTTGTTGGCGATGATTGAAAAGCACTTGGAGAAGCCTGGCGACTGATCAATGTATAGTCCTCTTGTCGGGCGCTTTCCTCCGTACCGCACCTCGTCCCAACGTCCCAAGCTTAGTACTGTACCCAGACGCTTGGAGCCCAATGGATGATCAGTACCCAAACAGCCTTGCGCTTCCCTTCTTCGCAGCTCTGCTCTGCAGACAGCCGCTCCAAAAACTAAACTTGCGTGGCGTGACGGTGGAGTCTAATAAGAGGGGGGTTGGGGTATGCAAGGCGGTGACAGCAAATGACAGGCGGTGCGAAGCGTACAAGTAGAGTAGCTCAGCGAGCACAAAGAAATCCTGGTATTGGCAAAAAACGAGAGAGAATATAGATGCTGGGGAAAGAAAAAAAGGAGTCTGGACATCGCCACACTCTTGAGGGGATTATCAAGTCGCAACCAGGAGGCGATATGTAGGCGTCTATACTAGTTCTGCTGAAAAAGGAAACACGAGCGCCGAGAAGGCCGGCACAGATGCACTCAAGGCAAGGGAGGGGGCCTTCGCAGAAAAAAAAGAAAGCATATATCTCGACGGGTCAGCTTAGCACCGTGCTCGGTTACAAGCAGTATGGAACCCATGCAGTGCCCGTCGCAGAACATCACCAAGTGCAGCTAGATGGACGGCGGCTAGTGTATCCGTACGGAGGGAGCAGAGAGATGCCTGTTTCGCGTACCTGCGTGCTGTACTCCGTACTCCGTACGCAGCCATCCTTGTCCTTGTCCGCCTTACTACGCCTTAGTGCCTCATCGTGGGAGGTTATACCGGCTTTGGCAGTCAAAAACTGCCTCTAGCAAGGGCGTCCCATCGCGGGAGCACGGGATTTAGCCCCATCCAGCCCCCCCGTTTACGTACTCACTACCGACGCCGGTCGATTGGGTTCTTAGAAGGGCGCCACCCAATCTCTCCCAGCGTTACTCTTGCGCAGTACGTCCGTACAGTGCATTATATCTGCGCCCCTGCTATTAATGTCCACGACGCACTCGTCGCAGCCCAACCGTGCATCCCCGAAAGCATTGTCTCGGCTGCAAACATGAAGAGAGATTGTCGTTAAAATGCGATCGACGACGGTGCCGCGCGGCCCGACTGCCGCGCAGGAGAACCTGACAGGGGCAGGCATTCCAGCAGCCAAAAATATGAAGGGCATGCACGAGTACTCGTCCCACGATGAAACATGTCCCTGGGTCTAGCAATGGCAGGGCTGACAGTTGGACTAAATGAAAAAGAAATACGTTCGGACCGCGAGGTGAGACCAACGCGGTGTCAAGACCAAGCAGCAGGGTTGCCCGAATTTCACGCGCTCTACGAGTAGTAGACGACGAGAGTCTCTCTGTCTGAATATCAAGGCACTCCCGTTGCCTAGCTGAGCTCGACGCTTATAAGCATACGAGTAGGTATACTTTCTTGACTGGGCGGAAGAAACTAATCTCCAGTACCGCACCACTCTTAATCAACAGGTCTCAAAGTCCAGCCAACATATCCGCAGCTTCAGCAAGTTTCTCAAACCAAACCACTCACATCGCTGCCTGACCTCATGCTATATTAACACGGGGAAGAAGGTGGCACAAACCAATATTAGCCAATATACTGTACCAAAGCTCTGCGCTGCTGGAGAGCGCCTTGAATGCCGCCGGCAGCATTTACCGCGGGGCACACCAACTGAACGACCCTTTACTGTACACCATGATCGCAGTCCAAGTACCCAAAATTAAATTCTTTTCGATTCATTACGCTAACATCATTCTGTTCCTATATGTATACCCGCTGTCGTAGCTGCATAGCCTCCTTGTGCGCCCGAGCCTGTTCCTCACGCAGCTTTTGCCTCCTCTTCTTCCGCCGAAAACACACACACGCAATCACGCTCCCGATAATCAAGGCCAGCCCCAAGACAACTGGCACCACAATAATCACATACGCGCTCGTTTCCCCGGGGCGGGAGCCGTCATCCCGGTCGTGTAGCCGCTTGCTCAGGGCCTGGCGGCTCAGCGTCCACGTCGCTTCCCGCGTGACAGTCGTCACCGCTGGCATGGTAGACGGCGAGATGTAAAAGGCCAATGTTTGTCGCCTTTGTGTTCAAAGTGTATATGCGTAGTAAAAGGTGATTTTCTTTTTTTTTTGTCCCCTTGGGGATCAGTTGAGTAGTGTGTCGTCGTCCCCGGCGTCTCCCTTCACGTAATGGTGCCTTTTTTTTGGTTTGGTGGTTCGATGGCGAGATGATGCAGCGGCCCAGACGAGCGTATTATAAAGGAGCAAAGCCGCTAAATGACGAAAGCAGTGGTATCATGTATTAAATGCGAAAGTAAAGTAGTAGGAGTGTAATGAAAAGGTCAAGAAATGATTTTGCATGGCAGCAGTCTTGGGAACGAAAGGCGTCGCCCTCCGCCACACCCACGTGTAGAAGGCTGCTGCGTGGAATCACAAACGCCCAGCCGCTAGATTCACCACCCAGCGACAAGCCAAGCTTTTGCTTGTGTCACCACCCAGAAGCATAATCATGATGGCCAGCGCAGGCAGAATTGGGTCAGACACGAAGCGTTCTATTTATTGGGTAAAATTTAAAGGCTCTTTAACCGCGGCGCTGTTCCAACTACGCTCAACTTACTCCAGGAGTTCATCTGGCTCGACACTTACACGAAAGACAATCCAAAAAGGCCTCCGGCTGTGAGACGTTATCGCGGTGGCGCCCAGCACCCAAGACCCTGGAACACCCCTCCAAGAGGAATGCGAGCAGCAGCTGCGACCAGAAAATTGATTGAGCTGTGGACACCAAAACGCTGGGCGTTGCGTCTGCGGTGTTCTCGGCACCAATGCGTCACACGGAGGGCAAAAGGAATAGACTTGCTTGGCCGCTTGGCGCCATGGCGGGGCGAGACTGCGCCAAGAAGCCGCGGACAATGGCCCAGCAGAGGCCTCGTTCAAGGAAAGGACTATGCATGTGCGAGTGCCTGGAAGGAATGAAACGTCTCTTTTCTAGGTAATATAATGTAATCCGCAACGTCGCCAAGCTGACCTGGTGTGGTGTTTTACAGTTCAGTTTCAGTGGCCTCCGAACCAGCACTTACATGGCGAGGTTGACTGCCACCCTCTCGCGACGCCGTGGCATACGCAGCACAAGCCTTGCGAGCATTCAGAAAGATTTTCTTGAAATGTAGTCTATATTACCAGTCGCTCTTATGAGTAAGATTGAAAGTATGCCTTGTTTTCATTCAGCATCATGTCGCACAACGTCCGCCAACCAGTACCACCAGCCAACAGGCAGGTCGTCTATCGATAAGGCCAGGTGCGGAATCGCGCCGCCAAAGCAACGCTTGCTTCAAAGCATCCACCTTGCCACCTCAACGTCCTTGCCCACGAGCCACCATGAACTAATCAACTTCCGCTGCGAGGTGGTCTCCCTCGGGAATATGCCGAAATGTCCTACAAACGCTCTCACTCGACTTTTGAAGCCGAAAACAACGCGCCCTTTGCCGTGTTCGGCACCCCGCTTCCGCACGAAGATGACCGCGACGACGGCTCATACCTGCCTCTCTGGAAGCAAGATGTGAGGGATGAAAGGGGCAGAAAGCGGCTCCATGGCGCATTTACCGGTGGTTTCAGTGCTGGGTACGTGATGACGCCGCAAGAAACCTAGGCAGAACCAGTCTGCTAACCAATGACGCAGATACTTCAACACGGTCGGCTCCAAGGAAGGCTGGACACCTTCGACGTTTGTGTCTAGCCGCAGCAACCGAAAGAACAATGACGACCGAACAATGGAACAGCGCGCTCAGGATTTCATGGACGAAGAAGACTTGGCCGACGCTGCCGAGGCGCAGCATCTCCAGACGTCTGACGCATTTGCCGGCCTCGGCGCATCCACACAAGACTCGCGTGGCGGCGGGCTGGCTGGCCTGTTCAGGGCCGACGGCAACACAATGGGCCTGAAGCTGCTGCGGAGGATGGGCTGGAAAGACGGGCAGGGCATCGGGCCCAAGGTTCGACGGGCTGCCCGGCTAGAAAGCAATACGTCCATGGCGGAAGAGACCATGCACTTGTTTGCGCCGGATGATGTCGCCATGATTGGGTTCGTTCGGAAGACGGACCGCATGGGCCTTGGGCATCGAGGGGAAGCCAAGCTGCAATCAAAGTCTGGCAATGCCACCGACGACGATGACCAGGATGACCACCACTTTGGCACGAGAAGGCCATCACAGCCGACCAGCAAGTCAAAACCGAGCACAAGCCGCGGTGGCATGGGTATGGGGATTCTAAACGACACTGGCTCGGACGATGAAGATCCCTACGAGATGGGCCCCAAAATCAAATACAATCGTGTACTTGGAGGAGACAAGAAGAAGAAGAAAAAGAATGCCGCGGCTGCCGCCAACCCGTCCCTGGGCAAGACACCCGTTTTTATACCAAAGACTGCTCGAGCTGGTGGCAGTTTGCGGCGATGCCACGATGGTCGATTGCCATTAGATGGATTTGTGTTGGCTAATGCCATTGAGGACCTCACGGCGATGCTCGCCAAGTACGCGCCGCCTTCTGTGCCGGACGGGTGGGTATCCGCCAAAGGGAAGCCCAGCGCGACTACCGGCGACGGCAAGTATCTGTCCACAGCCGATGCCGCCAAGGCGTCAACGATGGATCCCAAATCTAGAGCGGCGCTGTTGGGAGAGAAGGCACTGCCTGGAAAATCGGTCTTTGATTTTCTGTCATCGGCAGCGCGGGATAAACTGGCAGCCGGCTCTGGTAAGAGCAATCTGCCACCAGGCCTTGGTGAAGTTCCAGAAGGCTATACAGTATCAGAAGAAGAACGGATGCAAGCCTTGTGGAACCAAGTTCCAAAACTGGACCGCGACACGGCTATTGCTGCCATATCCAGAAGCTCAAAGGGGCCTTACGCAGACAACGAGGCAAAGAGGGAGAGATACCAACTGTACCTTGAGAGTGGTGTGAATCCGGACAGGCCCCTGCCAGGCAAAGCACCAGGAATGACAGATGACGACTACCTGCGTGAGATGAATGAGTTCCATAATTGCGCTCGCATCTTTAAGCCCATGACGGGCTTCATGGCGTCGCGATTTACGACGGCCAAGTCGTCCCCAACGCCAGGATCTGACGCCAACGCTGGCGAAGAACTACTTTCGAAGCCAGAGCCGAAGCAAAGCGACCCCGCAGAGGAGGCTGCCAAGATGGGCATGTACGGCAAGATGACAAGAACCGTGGAAGACTTTTACCCTACGCGGCTTCTATGCAAGAGATTCAACGTCAAGCCACCGGAACACTCAAAGCCAGACTATGATCAAGATGTCGCCAACGCCAGGGCTGAGAGCACGGTTCCGCTTATGATAACATCTGGTGGCGGCGAGGGATCAGCAGGTGATAACTCTTCTGGTATGCCTCGGGGGGATACGGATGCCCGGGACGCGAAGACACAGCCGGAAGTTGTTAATGCCGAGCGCAATGAAGCTGTGGAGGGGAAGACGGCCAGCGAGGATCTTCTCAAGGCTGTTTTTGGTGATAGTGATGACGAGGATTAGAGAGACCAATGGGGTGGAATAAACGATACCCATAGCATACATCTAGATTTGCTATAAATGTAACAATGCAATAAAAAGGACAAACAATAACAAATGCCTATTTCATGGTCACCTACGCCTGCAGCTGTACGAACAACACAACTATTTGCTGTAGCCAGTCCCCTCCTTCGGGAAAATTCCCCATTGCGCCGAGCAGCAGTTCGTAAATGTAAGATTTATGCAGCATCCTCTTTACCGGCAGCCAGATCCCTGCCCGCAGATGTGATCACGCGCACAGGGTCCGAGTGGTTGCAGGAAAACGTCTCCCCCATTCGGGCATAATTCTTGACGCCCGCACGCCGAACACGGTGCCGCGCTGCGGCATCTACAATCTTTTCAAAATGCCTCATGCAGCGTATTGGGTGACGTGGCTCTCGGCTGAGACATGCAGAGTGAAATAATATCTGGATATGCACTCCGTGCAGGAGCTGAGGAGTATTGTATTTTCAGGGTCTTTGAGTATGGGTTCGTAGAGATGCTGTACGTGACGACCATTACCGCAAGACAGCATAATGCACTTCGTGAAACCGTGTATGGAATCTGATGTATTGTATTCCACAGCTGTCTGGGGTACTACGGATGCCTTTCAAGCTGTATATACATCTTGCCACAGTATCCCAAGTTGGACGTGGCTTACGCCGCGTGTAAACTACTGGCTGACAAAACTCCTCGACTTGATACCTTGAGATACCTTCAGCTGCGTCGTATCCCTACCTGCAGGCAGTGGCTTACATGCGAGTGCATTGTGACGGACGGGCAGTGTTCTGCCCGCCGGAAGCGCCGAGAAATGAACAATCGCCTTCCGATGGAATGGTTTGTACCATCGTCTATAAAGCTTTGAAAGTCTCTAAATAGCAAAGCGAACTGTGGCATCTACCTTTATTCATTCCGGCATTCTTTGCTTTCATTCGCTACTCGCTGAGGCTTGCTCGTCACTATGTAAGCCAACACTGACATGACAAGCCGTCAAAGTCTTCTTTCTCATCAGTCCCTTCTAGGTTACGCCGTCAAATATGCATTATCCCCAGTATCCTGGTGGCATTTTCGGCTCTTACCACTGCGTGGCCCAACATCGAAGCCTGCCGCAATGCCTGGCCAGGTAACTACTCCCAGATACCCGCAAGTCCTCTCGTCTGACTGACCTAATCCGCGATAGCCGAGCCGTGCGCCTACATTGCCGGCCGATCCCTCGTCATTGGCGTCTGTGAGAGCAACTGTGACGACGGCACCTGTCCGAATTCGCTCATCTGTCGCCCCCGTCGCTGGGCTCGAAACTGCGATGGCTGTGGTGGCGGGTATAATGCTCGCGGGCCGGGCGAGTACAGCGCAGCGGCACTTTGATAGGTTGTCATTACCTGGAATATTTACTCTTCGGATATGAAGAAGCAGTCTCCTCTTAAATGGTCATTGGTTCTCATCTATATAGGCCTCCACTGCGTACCATTCAGACTTCAAAATTGGATTGTGGTTGTTCGGCGCCTTACCTATGTAATATTGCTATTCTGGTCCAGCCTAATCATGGAACTCCATCTGAGGAAGCGTGTTCCTTGGTGATCAGGAACGCTATTTTGATGCTATCACAGTTCGTGCCGAGTTTATATAAGAGACAGTCTGTATGTCGTCACCAGTGGGTTAGCGTATACTCCCTCGTCCAACTCCTTTAGGTGCTTACAACATGCGTACCGACAGAGATGCCCTTCCAGAATCGAAAATGTAACCGGCGACTCATTGTATCGCAAAAGCCGTTACACAAGAGTTGCCCTCACCGAGTCCCATTACCAATTGGCTCTTCTCGCCAACACCCATCACCTCCACCCTGGTAGACAACTTCTGTCAACCCGTGGCCGGCGCTAAAATCCACAGACGGTAGCAGGGCTGCATGTCACATCAAGAGGCTCCGGTAGGCCCCAATTTCACCCTGCGTCAGGCGCCCCTGGTAGGCTTTGGCTTGGCTGCCATTCCCCCCGTCCGCCTCCCTTTGGTGCAGACCACCGCCTCCACCTTTTTTGGGCGCGCTACACCATTGGTGTCTCTTCCCCCGTTGGCCCAATTTCCTTTGCATCATCGCACCGTGCCACACCATGACCGTCATCTAAACGCCGCTGCGTACTCGAGAGAAAAGCATCAACAAGGACGCCCTGGAGCTATTCTTCTTGTTCTAGCCTTCAGATCTTATCGCATCATTTTCCGCCTCTGGCTTTGGACGGCAACAGTGCTTAATCAGTAGTCATCCGACACCAATCAACACCCCAATCCCGTCTACCCAGTACCCGCCGTCCACCGCTCAGCTCCAGCTCCCACCTCGCGATCCGTGCACGATTGATGAGACCCGACCTTCATCTACCACGCAGCCGCTCGTCAATCGTCTCGACCGTGTCCATCGCCGCTACCGTCGTTGCTTTCGACGCCCGTCTTTGATCGACCCAACCTTGCTCTTCGCCGCCCCTCGATGCTGCGCTGAACTGACCCCTCGCTTCATTCGTCCGTCGAGATCACCTAGATCTCCTCGCCCAACCTAACCCAGCCAAAGCGCCCCCCGACTTCACGCCTTGTCGTCGACGGCGCCCCGGCCCCTGCTGCCCTTGAAAGCCTCTTGAGCAAGTCCGCCCGTGCAGCTAGCATCACTCGCCGCATTGTCTGGGCTACAGGAAGCTGGAACCGGACCGTCAGTGTCCTCGGAGAAAGTTGAGGCTGCCCTGGTGCGCCGCGAGCACGCAGACCACGAAGCTGCCCCAGCTGCTGCTCAAGACGTGCATCACCACGACGTCGAGCACGCCCCGCCGCCGCAGTATCCCGCCTCCGAAGCGTCGTCCTCGTCGCCCCGACCGCCGCCCTTCTCCTCGCTCTTCTCCGCTGTAGAGCTCGCCGACCGCTCGCGCAAGCCTCAGCACGCACCCGAAGAACCTACCGCCTCAGGCTCTGTTGCTGCCCCGGCATACTCGTACAGCGCGGCGCAAGGAACTCCCTTTGATCCAGATCAGGGTACCAGCCGTGCGTTTCAAGACCCTGTTGCCGAGACCAAGCGAGCGCTTCCGAGCGATACCAAAGCCGAATCAAGCGGCAAAGACGACGACGCCGAACCACCGCCTGCATATTCCGAGGGTGACAGTCCTCTCGAGTCGTTTACATTCGTAATGGCTACCGCCGGAGGAACATCGAGTATTATTACTCAAGTACAGCAGGGCGGCCCGCCCATCAATGCTCTTGGGGGTACGTTCGCGAACAATTCAATCAGCCCAGAACGTGTTCTAACCATTTTACCAGATGTCGGTGCCGATGAGACAATTGTCATGGACCTTCGGTGAGTATCATGGGACTGGTGATGCTGTTATGTCTAAACTAACCATGTAATTAGTGGCACGCGATTCGTTCTATCAAGAGACGAGCTACTGACGCTACCCGAGTTTGTTTTGTTGTCATTATTTCCCAATGGGCTGTTCCCTGAAGGCCACATAGGAGGTGCTGGCGAGGGCGATGCAGTCCAAGTAGATGTAAGCGGAATTCCATACCTTTGCGAACGATCAGCGTCAGCTAACTCCCGAATAGTACGACCCTGTCTCGCTACAGTACATGCTCGACTTTTTCCGCGACGTTGCACAATCTATCCCCGCCGACTCATCGCCTGGCACCTCGCAGGATGGAGATATGATGTCAACTGAGTCGCGGGAAGATGCCTCTAAGCGAGCGGGCATCATTGTTCTCAGGGAGGATCTGGACTTTTATGTCATCCCGCCCAGCGCTGATATTTCGCAAGAGGACATGATTGCAGTCAAGAGGGCCGCGGCCCATGCCCTGCAGAAGCAAGACGGCATATTTTCGGGCCTGAAACGAAGTGACGAACCTGGCACCACTGAAGCACATCTTATTGAGATGCTTACAGCGGGGTAAGTTTACTTGACTGGTTCATCTTTCATGAAAAATCACTTGGCTAACAGACGTTGCAGCGGTTTCAACCACGACGATCATTGGGGCCACCGTGCCGGCGAACCAAACAAGGCTGTCATTTGCAGTCTGGCATTGACCAGATTACGCAGCGACATCCGAGGCACAGACATGAACAACGCCGCTATGGGCATGGCGCAAAAACTGCTGCTATTCTGGAGGAAGCCGGCTAGGAGATGCTGGTGGGAAGGAATCGAGCTGGAAAATGTAGAGGGCGTCCAAGGCAAGCTCAAGGTCTGGATTCGCCGCGTGTGGACGCTGGAGATGAGCGTGATTGGCCTTAGGTAAGGGCCCGTTTTCATAAAATAGGAGACGCGGGAGGAGAAACCTAAAACACGCTGGCGTCCGGGTACATGACTTGTTTTGTTTCGTTGCGATTGTGATAAGGGCAGCTGTTGGTTTTGAATGCAACTGCGAAAGAGGAAAGGGAGAGAGACGTGCATTCTTTATAATCACCCCGCCTTGTATGTAGCCTCTTCTTTGTTTTTTGACTTGTGCTGTTTTTATTCATCAAACATCTTTGTTGTACGGTGCTGCTGTTTGGTTCATATGTTACCAGCACACCGGGGAATAGATATTCGTCTTACTCTACTTGCCTATACTCCAGTGAATGTTGAGTCATCCATGCTGTCCATGTCAACGCATTACACCTTACCACCCAAGCTTCATGTATTGGCTCCGCTATGCTTAAATGCCCAAGGTAATGCTCTCTATGCTCATCTCTCATAATAACAGTCTCATAAATCGTGCAGCGGAAATCCAAAATCAGAAAGCACCACGTCCGCCCCGTCCACAGCCTCATCCCACGCACCGCCCGTCGCCTCACAGCTTACCTCCCCCGACGGAACCTCGCCCGTGTCAAAGTACCGCGAGACGATCCCCTTGACACACGGCCCAAACGGGCCCAAAGAGACGCAATGTCCGGTAGACTCCTGCACAACGATGCCCGCGTCCGGGTGCCGCTTGGCCATTTTGCGCGCGTGCTTGAGCGGCGTCACGGGATCCTTCCTGGTTGACATGAAGAGCAGCGGCGGCGCCGGGGCATCCCTTGACAGCGACGACGATGGCGTCTTGAACGGGCCCTTGAACTGCCACTTGGACTATGCCGGCCAGCCGCTGCACGGGATACGCATGCCAGCCGTGACGCCGTCGCCTGTCGGCGTTGAGGCTGTCCGCGTACGCGCACCAGAAACCGTAGTCGCGGCCCGTGAGGTCATCGCCGTCAGAGCAGGCAATAGCAGTCTGCGTGTCCAGAGTGACAAGCGGCGGGCTGCTCGTCGTCGAGTTGGAGCAGGCGTTTGCCGGCCCCGCGTCACCGCCGAGCCGGAGAGTGGCTGCGTACTTGTCCGCGAGCATGGCCGGCCGCAGCGTCATGGCGTCGTGGAGAAACGCGGCGATGAACTGCGAGCGGTACTCGGCCATGTACATGGACTGGACGAAGCGGAGGCGGATGGCGTCGGTTCTGAGGACGACCCGGTTGCCGTCTGGAGTGGATACAATAAGAGGTGTAGTGTCGAGCTCTTCGGCCCAGGTTAATACTCGTCGCTGGATATCGGTGCCGGAGGTGTCGCTGTTGCGGTAGAGTGCACAGAGGGGGCCGGCGGTGAAGCAGCCTTTGAAGAACCACTCTACTATGGCGTCAAACTCGGAGCCGTCTGCGATGAATTTCTATGTCTGTTAGTATTATTGAAAAGAAGATGAACGAAAACATAAACAGGAAATGCGAGGGAAGGAGTGTAATGCCATACCTGTTCGCGGGCATACTCGTCGGCGTCACAGACGCCGTCTAGCACCATGCGCCCAACACGGCCCGGGAACATGGAGGCAAAGTAGTTGCCCAGTATTGTGCCATATGAGATGCCAATGTAACTTAGACGAGGCAAGACAGTCTTCTCCTCTTGCCATTTCCGTACCTCTCGAAGCTCCAACCGGCCATCCCCATCCTCATCATGCTGAGTATGCAGAGCAATCACTCTCAGTTCCTCCAGCTTATCCACCATGGCAAGCATATCCCGAGCCACACTCGCCGTTCCAACAAACTCCAAAAAGTCACCATGGGCCCTGGCACACTGCTCCCCGTCGGCCTTTGCAGCCGCCAGCTTAACCGCCAGGGCCGTCTCACCCAAGTCAAACGTCCCAACAGTCTGCGCGTCCTTGGCACGCATATGCGCCGCCAGGCCCGTGAAGCAGGCAATGTGCGGCGTGCTGTGGACTACGCCACGCGGGTCAATTCAAGCAGGTCATAGTGTTTCCTGTCAGGGATGTCGACGAGGTCACGAAGACGACTGTGCCGGGAGAGCAAGTAGTTGACGCCGGAGCCGCCCGGCCAGCCGGGCTGCGTGAAGATGGTGCCGCCGTGGGAAGGGTCATCGTGCGGGACGACAGCGGGCAGTTTGATTATGGCAATGGCGACAGTTCGGTCGTCTGTTCCGTTGGCGGCCAGCCAGTCTAGTGGGAATGTGAGGCGGGCGCATTGGAAGGTGTCGTAACATGGGTGGAATTGTAAGTCTGGGGCTGGGGAGATGCTGGTCCAGTCAAAGGGAACGTCAAATGTCGTGGCGAGACTGACAATAGTCGCAAAGGCGACGTTGAGACGCATCATTCTCATCGTGCCGCGCCCTGCATAGGTGAGGTTGAAGAGGTGAGGTCTCCTCGGCCCGAGCCTCGTCTACGCCGCGGGTCAACTAATCATGCAGAGTCGTGGCTAGCGTCAAGTGTTTGCGCTACTCTACAATGACTTGCAAGAAAATAATTGTTCTTGTCCGATAAATTGTCGAGAGGCGGTGCTATAGATAAATGTATACATTTGACCATTTAAATTGGTCCATGAATTCTAAGCATCACCCGGTTCAGAGGGATGGGATGTAATTGAGCCCACAGCCGACGTGGGTTGCGCTTGAGGGGACCTCGCTGCGTGGAACACTGCTACAAAATAGCTTCACAAATGATATTGGCTTCTGTAACGTGTTGAACATTGTATCATTTTTGGTCTAGTAAATTAGTGGTGATTTTAGCCTTCGGTTGATGCATAAGTCAATATTCAATTTAGTATGTAAGCTGTGCGTAATCTTCCAGTAATCCGAGCTATACAAACGAATATTTATTGCTTCCCATACCACTCCTCTCTCATTTTCTTGACAAATTGCGTATACCCCATATCGCTCGTTGGCGTCCACGGCTTCTTCTTGCCGTCATTGTCCAGCATATCAAAGAATTCATAGTGGACAGTGTCATCGGCATCAAACTGGTAGCACTGAAGGGTGATGCACACCGTCTTAAAGTCATTATGCAGCTGATGAATCTGGTACTGCTTCTTCCCCAGCCACGTCACGTCGCCTTTGGTCAGGTGAACTGGCGGGCCGAGGGGTTTCGGCTGCACGCCCTGCTGCAAGTCGTCGTACCAGGTGCAGTGAATGTTGCCGTACAGCACCTTGATGACGGCGGAGGCGTCTCCGTGGTCGTGAACTGGGGATCTATGGCCAGACGGCCAAATTTCCATCACATAGGGGATACCCGGAGAGTTTGCCTAAAACATGGTTAGCAACGGACCGCAAGAGGTAGGTGGAAGCTAATTGTCACGCACCATGTTGCTTCCAACAGTTACGCGGAGATAGAGCTCATCATCGGTAATCCACGGCTCCAGTTTCTTCTTTTCCTTGAGCATATTGCTGCAGACTGTGTTGGTTCCTCGGAGGCTCTGCTCGATAGCCTCGGGCAGCTGAGGAAAGTCGTGCGGCTCAACGGTAATGTTTGCGCCTGCAACGTTCTGGTAAAGGGTCTGACATGCGCGAGGCAAATTGGCCACTGTTGTACAGGAATAACTGTCGAGGTCCTCGAGAGAAATTTTCTGATCCGTGACCACCAGTGGCGGTAAGTCGACGGTGACGGGAAGAATGTTGTATCTAATGTCTTTGGTGGGAACATCCTAAGACGGCTGTCAGAATATCCGACATGGCATCTTAGCGGGAGCTATTACTCACCTCGCCATCTTGCCTAATGTCTGTCTTGACAAGGTTGTCCATCCATGCGTGGTTTTTCCCAAAGTCCTTTTCCAAAAAGGTCATGGATGCATTGGTAAAGTGTTGGCCGTAGCGGAATCGGCCATTGCTGCGATCTACCGAGATCCAATACACGGTGGGCTCTACCTTGGACGCAACGTTGAGGTAAGCGCTGGCTACTCCCTTGGGAAACGAGCAGCCTGAAACCACTTCATCCTTCCAGGAGTCACAAGATCTTTTGTATAGAACACAGCTTTCTTCTGTAACAGTGAGCGTCAAAGTAGGTTGTTTGGCTGGGTCGGAAGGATGGACAATGTACTGGATACTCCTTGTTGCCTGGGATTTTACCGATATTGTGCCAAGGCCACCAATGGTCATGACAACGGTTTCGGGCACGCCTGGTATCTCACTAACAGGAGGCGAGGTTGCAAAAGGGTCAAAGAAATTCACGGGTTTTGCCATGGTGAGGTTTCAGATCAAGGAAGAATTAGAGTAGGTCTAAGTGATCTTGGGTTCATCTCTCCCGAAATACACGGGACAATCGCCCTGATATATAGTGCGAACTCCGGCTTCCAGTTTTTCTTCAGCTACTAAGGAGGCATCACTTGACCGTACTTTGCACACTGACAATGAACGGCCGGCAAGTACTTGTTGCGCAAAAAAGACAACTGGATCTCACTCTGTATGCAAGTGAAGAGAAGTATATTGAAGCGACACACTACAGCTCTACACCATCTCGTATGTGCATGAGCTGTAATTGCATCAAACTACTGCAGCTCCTACCCGAGACAAGAGTAGACGAAGAAATACGTCTGTAGAAGTGTGCAGTCATTTGCGTGTATACAAGATAAACAATCCTGTTACAGTAAAAGGATAGCGCCAAGCACAATGCACAAGTAAATGATGAAAATAACCATCCTTGAGGAAGGTAGAAATCTTCGCCGACATGGAGCCGCCTTGGCGAGCGGAGAACAAGTATCCGGGAGAGATCATGTAGACTGATAGGCGAGTGGCCAGATCGGGGAGATCGACTATCCGCGTTAGCCGAGCCGGCGTTGTCCTGGCGTTCTATTTGTTGTGGGGCCAGTCCGTAAATGGATCCTTGCAGAGAGGGCAATGCGTTTAATATGGATGCTTCGTGCTGACCATTTGCTACCTTGTGGCTGGCTGAGGTTGGGACAAGCGGTTGGGGTGCATTTGGGCATCAAGGCAGCAACCCAACCGTGCTACTGCCGCACAAGATATTTTATTCATGTAATTCTCTAGCTGTACAAGACCCAACGAATAAGAGAATTTCGTATAGGTAAGAATCAATACACCAGGCTACCAGTTTGCAATAAGAAAGCCACCCGCAGCAGGAAGACCACCCGTGGTTAGGCAAGGTACTGAAGACATACGATCCATATATTTATATAATATTCTTACAGCGACAATATATACTTATTAAAGAATTTACATTAAAAAAGAGCAATATCTCTTTGTATAAGTAAGAGGGCAAAGTACGCTCTTTATTATTTTCGACATAAGATTTAGCCGCAGGGTGAGTTATGTCTTATTAAAATCATACGGCGGCGCCTGTTTGGCCAATGCCACTAACCAGCGTATTAGCTTGGGGTGTGCGATATTCATCTGGGTTGCTCTTTGTTGACACAACCTCCGCCCGCCGGTTGGTTTGCCTACCACAACCATGCGAGGCCACACTGCAGGCGTTTCATCAGCGGCGCCGTAAGACAGCGCTAACCATCTGCCCACCAGGGCCGGAGGCCTCTAGCCGAATTAGATGTACGGCTTACCCACACAAAACTGTACTCTTTTTTTGTTTTTGTCCCTTGGCCCGTTTAAGAATAGAGAGAGTATGGGGGACTTTGATTGGCCTTTATCAACTCAATATATTATACGTAATTCTCGCCTATCCTATCGTGCGCCATCCGCTCGACCAGCTGCTGCAACTGTTCAGAGAGTGTAAACTACTTGCTCAGTATTGTATTGGCAGGCACCTCATGAATTTTATCAAAAGAGAAACTATGAACCCCCCTAGCCCCTCTAACGGTCGACGTAACAGAAGCCCGTCCTTACAAGGCAAGTCCCGCGTCCCTGCGTCCTATGCCGTGGCCAGCCCATCTCATCTGCCTGCCAGACCAACGAGACTCGGACCGCAGCCTGCCTCCAACAATTCCCTACAGCCGCGATCCTTGCTTCGTACAACGTGGCGACTTTCTGGAAAGAATTCACCAGCTATGTGCAGGCCCGGCGGCACGTGTCGCCCTTGTGGGTATGGACGCCGTCGGGTGAGTCCCATTTGCAGACTCCGAACATACATAACTTGACGCAATTATAGCAAGTCACACCTTGCCATCGAATACGCCCATCGAATGAAAGAGCCAGGTGCACCAGAAAACGATGGAAGGTTGGTATTCTGGATTAACGCGGGCAGCGTGGGGCGCGTCCGTGAAGGGTTTCGAGCCATCGCCGATGCGGCCAAACTTCCCAGTCAAAACCTGTCCGAGGCGGATGTCTTTCAGGTTGTTTTTAGATGGCTCAACAACGAAGCGAATAGGAGCTGGTGCATGATACTAGATGATGCCGACGAACTTGACGTCTTCTTCAATGAGCGAAGTGAAGAAGCCGGAGGCCGACCGTTGGCGGCGTATCTGCCCCGAAGCCCAAACGGTTCGATTCTGGTCACCACACGGCGTCAAGAGGTTGCCGCTCGACTTACAGAAGACCAGGACGCTATTATTGAGGTTGGGGAAATGACGCAAGGGGATGCGCTCTCGCTTTTCGAGAAGAGATCTGCGGTGCAGCATGAAGAGAGCACAGTGGCAGAGCTGATGGAGGGACTCGCCTTAGAACCCTTATCCATCAGTCTCGCCGCGGCATACATGCGGCAGGTGGACTTCCGTATGTCAGTCAAGGAATACATGGATAAGCTTCGCGGTGTAGACCATAGAGGGACTGGCCTTGCACGACACGATGGACTTGGTTCCGAAATGAGACATCGCGCATCGGACTCGGTGTGGGCGACATGGCGGATGTCGTTCGAATATATCCGTGCCAAACGGCCGTATGCGGCGGATCTGCTATCGCTTATGAGCTGTTTTGACAGGCAGGGCATTCCGAGAGAGCTTCTTGACTCGCATAATGAGGCCAGGAGCTTTTGTAGTCAGGAGCTAAGCAGCGATAGCAGCAGTCAAAGCGCTGACGAACTCAAGAGTGGTTTTAATGAAGATGTTCAAGTGCTTCAAGATTTTGGCCTAATCGCCGTGGACGAAGAAAAGAACCTGTTTTCGTTACACAATCATGTCCAGGAATCGACAATAACATGGCTGAGGGCCAGGGGCGAGCTAGAAATGTTCAGGCAAGACTATGTGGAGTTACTAGCAACGGCGTTTCCTGTTGGAGACTTTCCTCACTGGGAAACATGTGAAAAGCTTGCACTCCATGTAGAGGTAGCAGTCAATTATCAGCCGGAAGATCAAATATCGCTGATGAAATGGGCGTCTCTTTTGCATAAGGGCACATGGTACGCATGGGAACGAGGCCGGTATACTACTGCGGCGAGGATGATCGAAAAAGCACGACAAACTCGCGAGCAAGTTTTGGGGTTGGAACATGAGGAAACACTGGCAAGCATGGGTATGCATGGCTTGTTGCTTAATGATATGGGCTTTTACGAGCAGGCCGAGAAGCTTCACGCCTTTGTAACAGAGGAGTCGCAGAGGTTGCTAGGCGAGGAGCACCCTGGCACACTGTTAGCCATGAGCAACTTAGCAGCGACGTACCAGTCTCAAAGCCGATTGGGGGACGCGGCAGCGCTAAGCATTAGAGTCATGGAATCGAGAAAGCGGGTTCTAGGGGAGAATCATCGTGATACACTGAGAAGCATGTCAAATCTGGCGTCAGTGTTTTGGAGTCAAGGTCAATTCAAGAAGGCAGAAGAGTTGAATAAACGTGTAGTAGAGGCGACGACGGAGCTGTTTGGGGAGGGCCATCCGGATACGTTGACTAGTCTTTCTAACTTGGCATCAACGTACGCAGATCTAGGTCAGTGGTCGGACGCGGAAGATCTGGGTCTGCGAGTAGTGGAAATAAAACGGAGGGTGTTAGGAGAGGAGCATCCGTCTACACTATTCAGTCTCGCGAACCTAGCATCGACGTTTTCGCACCAAGGTCAGCCTAAGAGGGCTGAAGACCTAGAAATACGTGTAGTGGAGATGATGCAACGAGCTCTAGGTAGGGAGCATCCCTCTACGTTGGTCAGCATAGCTAACCTAGGAACGACGTATATGTCGCAAGGTCGGTGGGAGGAGGCAGAGCACCTATATATGGGAGTAACGGAGATAAGCCGAAAGGTTTTAGGAGATGAACACCCGATCACGTTAACTAATATTGATAACCTGGGGTCAATATTCCAAAACACGGGGCGATGCAGAGAGGCAGAAGAAACTTATTTGCAAGTGCTGGATACGAGGGAAAAATTGCTAGGCAGGGAGCACCCAGACACTCTAACGAGCATATCTAAACTCATGACCGTATACAGCGATCAGAGTCGATGGACAGAGGCAGAGGAGTTGGGCATGCAAGTGATGGAAGCACGGAAGAGGGTATTAGGAGAGGGTCATCCTCGCACACTACGCAGTATGACCAATCTGGTAACTCTATTTCGGAATCAAGAACGGTGGACGGAGGCAGAAGACATGACGAGACAAGTATTGAGGTTGACATCATGAAGTAATTTTAGTGTCGTACAGGTTTGCTGTGAAAATTCCAGCTCTAATGACACTCATTTGCGCGAAATGATTAAGAATTCATTAACAACATTGAAGGCGCATAAATTCGACATAAATATATATAACACTGCTGTGCCCCATGGATCCACTTCTCATAGCGTCATGATAGCACAATGATATATAGACAAATTAGAGGGGAAGTGTTAGAGACTGGATGGTCTCTCCTGCTGTGACTGGCTAATTGCCAAAGCAAACCGGGAGCGTACTGAAGTTGGAAGTATAGGTTACTTCAGCACACCTCTGCTATAGCTAACAGGTATTAGCAGCAGGGCTGTCGATATCACTAAGCATATTGCAGATAGGTGCACAGTGATTATTGTTGTAGGTCTTGTCTTCTAATCTATAGACCTATATGAACTGTCTATTTATGCGGCTAGATGTGGCTGACTCAGTATCAGTATTGACCCTGAGCCTGCATATAACAACTACTGTCCTAGACTGAAAGAGCAGAATATAGCTATAGATTAATATCTCTTCTAAGTTATTCTAACTAGCCAGAGGCTAAAAGTATATATATACTTACTATATAATAAAAACCTCTAATATATAATAAATATGTTCTATTTAAAAAAAGATCTTTATTATTTTTTATTATTAAGATTAACCGATCCAGACCCGATATAGGGCATAGGTGATTTCAGTGAGGAGGAGCACTTACCTTAAAGAAGGGTAATGATAAAGAAGGAAGAAAGAAGAGACAGGTCCCAATTGAGGAGGAATACGCCTTCTTATAGGCATGACCAGCCCATATTCACACTATGTAACAAGTATCTTCTAACCACCCCTTCCCCCCACATAAAGAAAACAGGTAATTAGGAGACTAGTACTCTATACGCCCTAACTTAACACTATAGTATCTTATAATAGGTAAGATATTAATATTTAAGGTTTTCCTGTTACGTGTTGGACACACCTATCACGTGTGCGGCATACCTGTATTTCTAGCGCGCAGCCAGCTTGAATAACCTAGAAGAGACATCAGTGATCAACAATATATTCCGCTCCTTTAGTCTGTGACATTTCCTTTAAATACTCTAGTTTTTCCTCTATACTATTACAGAAGTCCTATATAGCTTAGTTAGCTTAGATAGTATTTAATTTAATAATAATAATAATTTTAATAATAATAATGATAATAAATATTAATTTTATATCTAACATTAGTTTAGCTTTCTATATTCGTGGTCCACAGCGGTTGCGGATCCTCGGCGTGCGGAACGGCCCCGCAGAATTGTTCGGAGCTGCACTGGGCCGGGCTGCCTCTCAGGGCTAGACATCGGACGATCCAAGTCTCTGCGGTGTTGTTATTCGAATTAGAGATGTAGAGTCGTGATCAAACATGTACCATGGTATTAACTTTCTTCCCAGATAGCCCATGTTGTAATCGTAAATCATATAACAATGACATTGACTATGTTGTCCCAACGACTCAGGCACGAGATGGAGTATTTTAGCCTAGCAAGGCGCTACTCCTGCGGTAGCTCCTTAGCCCCGCGGCGGGTGTGGCCAACTTTGTTCCCCTCCATCTCCATTCCAGCCGCAGATAGCTCGGAAACATTCTCTGTTTTACATTTAGCTTCACCCATACATATTGTTTTCTTCCTTTTTCGATTCTTGATGGCGACTGCGTCTTTCAGCCATCACCACCTCTCACCAATCCCCATCGCAATAACGAAATACTCCGTCGCCAATTGACGAGGCATACAAAACCTCCCCATCGCAACAATGCCCCTCCGATCAGCTGTGGCCGCAGCTCTCGTCCTGGCCGGCACCGCCACGGCAGCAGACTGCTCCAACAACCTCAAGGTCGACTACCCGGCGCCCGTCGCCGCCAAGGGCTGGACGTACCAGCTCGTCGCGCAAAACTTCACCAAGCCGCGCGGCATCGCCTTTGACAAGGATGGCGGCCTGCTGGTGATTGACTCGGGCGCTGGGCTGGTGCACCTGAAGCTAAAGGACGACGGTGACACTTGTGTCTCTGTGGACGAGCGCAAGACGCTGCTCGAGTCGGAAGACGTGAGTTTCCTACTACAGTTTGAACAAGATGCGACCAACGTGAACTAACTGGACATTCAGCTCAACCATGGCCTCGCCCTCTCCGACGACGGCAAGACCCTCTACGCCTCCTCCTCCGACAAGGTCTTCTCGTGGTCCTACGACTCCAAGGCCCTCTCCCTCAGCGACTCCAACCAGACGCTCGTCACCAACATGAGCAACTCGGACCACACGACCCGCACGCTGCTCATGTCAAAGAAGCAGCCCGGCACCCTGCTCGTCTCCCGCGGCAGCCAGTCCAACGAGGACGACAACACCCGCGACATTGAGTCGGGCCACTCGCAGATCCGCAGCTTCGACCTGACCAAGCTCGACTCCGACTCGGACCCCTACCAGTTCCTCGACGGCCACGTCCTCGGCTGGGGCCTGCGCAACTCGGTCGGCGTCGCCGAGGACTCCAACGGCGGCATCTGGTCCGTCGAGAACTCGGTCGACGAGCTCTCTCGCAAGGGCGAGGACATTCACCGCGACAACCCCGCCGAGGAGCTCAACTACCACGGCAACATTGGCAAGCCCGACGACGACGACCAGGGCGGCAACTACGGCTACCCCGTCTGCTACGCCATCTGGGGCACGGAGAATTTCCCCGAGCCCGGCAAGCTGAGCGTCGCTGACCAGTTCCCCGACGATGATGCTCCGGGCAACGTCACTGACGACGCCTGCAACGACGAGTACGTCTCGCCTCGCCTCGCTTTCCAGGCCCACACGGCGCCGCTGGATATCAAGTTTGACGACAAGGACGAGCACGCCTACATCTCGTTCCACGGCAGCTGTAAGTAATCAAACTCTATCCTTGGCTACCACGTCGAGCACAAACTGACCGCGTATAAACAGGGAACCGCGAAGACCCAGTCGGCTACAAGATTGCCCGCGTCGCCTTCAAAGACGGCCAGCCCACCGCCGCCCACGACAGCAAGGACGCCGCCATGGATATCCTCTCCACCGAAGACCTGTCTCAGTGCCCGGACAACTGCTTCCGCCCCGTCGGCCTGGCCTGGGACTCCAACGGCCGTCTGTGGTTCAGCTCCGACGCCACCGGCGAGATCTTTGTCATGAAGAATGACGGAAGCGGTGGTGACGGCGGCAACGGCGGCGATAGTGCTGCGGCCAGCGTGGCGCCGGCACTGACGCTTGTTGGCTGTGCGGCGGCCGCTGTGGCTGCCATGTTGATGTAGAGTCTGTTGCAGTTTCTACAGATTATGCTGCTATGAACTATATATTATGAAATAGAATTACCTCTCACACGACCCTTGAACAGGTTCAGCAAAGTCTCGCGTTACAATGTGCTCGTGGTGTGGGAATATGATGCTTGATATCTTTTTGTGATTTTATTCAGGCTCATTACACGTATAAAATGCCACTTGGGCTCTACCCTTTTTCTAATTCCAATCACCAGAAAATCTGCTGCATGAAACAAACGCTCCCTAGTCTTCTCCTCACCAACGTCTTCATCTCTACTCTTCAATCGACTTGACAAGCTCCCACTCGCCGCGCAGGTTCTCCTTCCACAGCGTAACCTTGTTGTCCGCGCCGCTGACAGCCAGCACGTTGCCGCTCAGGCTCCAGCTGACCCGCCACACGGCCGCCTCAAAGTTGAGCACCTTGCACTCCCACTTGGCCGCACCCGCGCCAGCCGCAGCGTCCGACGTCCAGATGCGAACCGTCTTGTCCTGCGACGCCGAGGCAATGTACGACTTCTTGAGGACAGTCGGCGACCAGGCAACGTCGCGCACCCAGTCCGAGTGGCCCGTCAGCGCCTCGCCCTCCTGCTTGTATCCCTGGGCCGCGGGGTCAAACGCCCAAATCTTGAGCACGTTGTCGCTGCCGCCCGTGACGAAGCGGCGGTTGCCCGCCGCGCCAGGGCCGGGGTTGCTGCTGACGATGCTGCCGGGTGCCGTGGCAGGCGCCCACGACACCGAGTTGACGCCCAGGCCGTGCGCGGGGAACGTCGTGTGGTCAATGGCGTTGTCCTTGAACTCGAGCACGCTGACGTTGCCGTCCGACGACGCGCACGCCAGCAGGCAGCCGGCTTCGTGGGGCGCCCAGGAGACAATGTTGACCGAGGCCTTGTGCAGGGGGAAGTCGTAGATGCGCTGCCATTGGTTGTTCTGTGCGCCCTGTTCCTTCCAGATGAAGACTTTGCCGTCGTAGCCGGCCGAGGCGAGGATGTTGCCGTACTTGGGGTGTGCCCAGGCGACGCACCAGACGGCGCCTTCGTGGCTGTTGCGAGGGTTGTTAGTATGTGGTATTCGCAGGTACGCAAGATGGGAGGGTAATTCGTACCCTTTCAGAGTCTCTATCAGGCGCTGTGTCTCGCCGTCGACTTCGAAAATCTTGATTGTGCGGTCGCTGGAGCAGGTGGCCAGCTTGCGGCCGTAGTAGTCGAGGACGGCATCATGCTAGGGCAGCTAGTTAGCTTACGGCGTCCTGGTTTGGGAGCATGTGGGTTGGTTTCGGGTCGAGCAGGAACTCTTGTAATGTATTGCAGTATTGGAGGGCTGGGGGTTCGATCGGATCGGGTGGGCACGTACAATCATATCATCATGGCCAGAGTTGGAGATAACTTGCGCCGCCTGCGAACCTCTGGTTAGCTGTATTCCAAGGATCGCACGAAATGTGTGCAGCAATCAGGCCATCGGGGTGACCTGCAGAGGCCAACGTACCATCTTGAGCTGTGAGACGGCCAATTCGAATGACGCGGGAGGAAATGGGTGAAATGGAGAGGCGTAACGCGAAAAGTGACGGATGTTGGCCTCGCCTGCGGATTGCCTAGCTAGCTCACCTACTTTGGGTCCCCCGTCAATGGGGACAGATGGCCAGGGGAGTGGTGCACGTGATGAGTTTTGGCTGGTGAGTAGACGAGGTGGGGTGGACGGCGGTATCTCTAGCGGCGAGGAACTGGCAGACACAACATCGCCTATCAAGACAGCGTCAGCATATCGGAGAACTTGGGAAATTCTATGCTTAAAAGAATTTTTTTTCTATGATACTGCAATGCGAAGACTTGGTTATATGCATACAGAAAAGCCAAACACTCGCTTTTGTATTTACAAGAGGACATGCCCCCGGAAGCATGCCGATGATGTGAACATAAGCTCCCCCTCCCGACTAATCTCCAAATACAATTCTATAAAAGGGTGACTTGTGAGGGCAAAAAGTGTAAATTCGGAAAAGAGCTGTCACCTCCTTGGACATCCTCCCCGCCTGGGGTCTCTTCATCCTCATCCTCATCTTCCGACTCACACTCACCAAAGAACTCTGAAAACGACAGCCGAAAGCGCGATCCATCCGGCGACTCCTCATACGGCATCTCGCTCCCACTCCCGTGCGAAACAACCGTTTTGTAAAGGTCCGCCAATCCCGGATCCGGTGTCTCGCACCAGCAAACCTTGGACGCGCTGCGTTTATGATCAATAGAGTGCAGCACCAGCGTCTTGACGTCGGGGCAGTTGCGCGCGAGTATGTAGACGAAGCGCGACACCTCGACCCAGTCCTGGCAAACCCGCAGCACGACGTGCGCGACGTTGAGCCGCTCGTGCGCATGCAGAATTTCGATAAAATCCGTGGCGCGCGACGAGCACCCCAGGTAGAGAATCGTCCGCTCGGGATGCAGCCAGTAGTCGCCGCTCGGTTCGCCACGTCCCCGGCCGGGCTTTAGCCCAACGTAGGTCCGCCTCATGAGCTCCCGCGACTCTCTGCATACTCGCCCAACATCATAGCCGCCGCGGCCCAGTGGTTCCATGGTGATGATGGGCTTCACGCTGAGGTTGAAATGTGCGTGCGTCGGTGCCCAGACGGACCATTCTGAGAGAGCGTATCGCCAGACTTGCTCACGTAGTTCTGGCGGCAGATATTTGAATCTGGCAAAACTGGTTTCTAAAGACATTTTGCCTTTGTTTCTTTTCTGTTCGCAATTCATACTTTCCAATGGAGATGCGATTTTTATATGTAGGCTGCACGGCTCAGCCGCCGCCGCCGATGGCTTTCGGGGCTGATATATACAAACCTAGCCTGTCATATATCAAGTGCATGCGGAGGCGCTTCTCACTTGCATGATGAACGGGTCGGGCAGGTATCACCGGGCGCAGGACAGGGTGATATTCCCGTCGCGAAAGGGGTAAGAGAGAACAAATGCGAGTTGGACGGGTCCTTTCCGGTCGACAGGTAATTGCCAGGATTGCGATTGACGTAGTGCTTATGGGTAACAGTTTCAATGTAACTCCACGAATGCTCTAATGTCAGTGGTCCAGGGCAATGCCGTCAACATAACGGGGACTTGTCCCTGTCAAGACTAGGGCTCGTACGTACAATAAAAGCCGAAATCATTTTATTCCATAAAATTGCTACAATAAGTACATTATGCATACATTACACCCGTCAGTAGACATCACGTCTTCTGTCACGCCCCTACCCTAAACACCACCCAAACCCAAAGAGGCAATTCCCGCCGTCCATCGATCACAGGCTTCAGACAGCCGCGGGCGCCCCACATCCCACGTCCCGGCAGCGGCGTAGGTCCCTCGGCGGGCTCATTTGACACACTCATGGGTTCTCCGTCATTCCTCTCATCCCGCACCACACTTCAAGCAAACGCTTCACTTCCGCATACCACAAGCAGCACTCTGCCAGTTCACCTCTCGAATTTATAACATCTCATACATCCTCCGCTGGCCAGGACAAGAACACAAACGCACGCCTCATCCTCCCTGATAAACTCGCCACTCTTGACACGCCGCCCGTTGCGCCGAGGCTATTACATATCCCGAGATCCACCACGAGAGCCGCCAACCCCGGAATCTGCCAACGGTTCAAAAACGTCACCTCGCCTCTCAGCGCCCCCATCACACAGTTCAGAAGCCATGGACGACGCCTCGTGTAGCGGCGGAACGCCATTCAAGCGCTTCATCGACCACCAGTCGCGCGACGTCAGCCATCATCAAGACCGCCTCGTCAACGGCGCATCCAGCCAACCCCACGGCGTAAGCTTCCAGCTCTCACTGCCCTTCTCACATGTTTGCTCTTATCATCGCTAACTGTTTAAAAAAGTCCTTCAGATCACAACAGCAACATGCTGGCCCTCAAGATAGCTTCGGCGCCTTCATGGACTCGCCATCCGCCATGGCGCCCATGCAAACTCACCCTCACCACCATCACCACCCAGCCGACAGACTGGCCGCCCACGCCGCGGCTCTCCAGCCAGCACAGTTCCCAGCGACGGTAGCTCCAGAACTCACACAGCACCACCCGCAAACGCACGCCTCCCCAGACGTAAGCAACTGGGCCGCCGACTTTAGCAAGTTCGCCTCTACGCAGCAGCCACGACAACGGCACCACCAGCAGCACCAGCACCAGCCCATGTTTCAAAACGCCTTTGGCATGCAGCAGCAACCAGGAGCCAACTTCTCACCCTTCTTCGCACCCGCCGGCAGCGCCTACAGCGGGCAAGTCCAGGCTCAGCAGCAGCAGGCAGCGCCGGCCGGGGAAGCCGACTTTGACAAGGAAATGGCGCAGTGGATGGCCTCCAACTCCGGCAGCGGCAATATGGAGCAGGTCGACGCAGCAATGGAGCAAATGGCGCGCGAGCTGGAGCTCAACGAGGCGTCACTCGCCACCGCGGCCGGCGCCCACGGCGTGACGGAGGAAGAGGTCGCCGAGGCCGTGGCCGCCGAGGAGGCGCACTTTTCCGACCTCGGCGTGCCGGAGCTGAGCAACCTGACGCTCGAGTCGCGCAATGCGACGGGGACGGGGACGGGGACGACAACCGACTTTGAGGAGCAGCTGGAGACGCTGGCGGAGGACAGGCTCACAGAAGACGAGGCGGCGGCCGCGGCGAGGGAGAAGTCGGCCGTGTCTGAGGCGGCGGAGAGGCTGCTCGAGTCGGTGCAGCATGAGAATGGCGAAAAGTGGCAGAACTCGGTGTTTTTGCAGCTCATGCGTGACTTTAGGGATGGGAGGAAGGATATTGTCGATAATGAGGTTCGGCAGATGGAAGGCGAGGGCGAAGGTGGCCAAGGGAGCGGGGAGCAGCAGGTTGGGGCGGAGGAGGCTGCTGCTGCTGCTGCTGCGCCGGCGACGACGGCGTGACTAGTTAGCGACGATGTTGGTGTTGCTCAACCGCGACAGGTATATGTTACCGTGGATGAGGCTGAGAAGAAGACGAAGCGGGAGACGGTACAGGGCGACCCGGCGAGGTTTCACTGTCCGCCTACGGGCCATTGCTCGCCGCAGCTGGTTGAGAACTTAATGTACTGAGGATGCATATGATGATGTGTATATAGATACGAAATCGACAGGCAGTGGAAGTTGTCAAAGAAACACATAGGATAGATGTCGGCGAATTGAACACATTGATACCAAGTGGTCTACAATTCCACGTTTACATCCACACAGGCACAGAAGCTTTTCCAAGATTGCACAGGGTTTCCTTTATATCATGTATTCTCCGTCATGATGGCTAATACACCAAGACGCAGTGCTGTTTACACTAAGAATGTATATAAAATGAAAAGAAGTGGAAGGAATGGCAGGCGTGGTATATAGCCGGGGATAAAACCAAGTAGGAAAAACAACAACTGAAAGAATTGACAACAGGAATTGCAAGAAAAGTCTTTTGCCGAAAACTCCAGTCCGTCCGTAAAGCCCAAAAGAAAAATACAACGAAGAAGAACTGGCCTAAGCAAGGATATTCGCCGTTACATCAAAGTTTCCGAGATAGGCACCTTGCCTGAAAATGCATGCAAAAAGAAACAAAGGACAAAACAGCCAAAATCTAAACGCAGACGAACAGAGGGTCGTAAAATAGTGCAATGCCTTTTTGTGAGCTCCTTCTTATATACTCGATACGAGATGGCCTCGCGATCTCTCCATCAGCCTCCTCATGTAGACAGCCACAGGCAGCCGCACGGTGTGAGTTCCAGCGATTCACGCCGCTGAAGCGTAACACTACGATCAGCAACGCGGCGGTCATCTCTTGACCAACGCAAATGGTCCTCATACTGAGCCTGCTGCGGGTCAACATTTTCGTTGATGGTGACCTCGATAGGGTTGCCATTCTCGTCGTGAACAACCTTGGCCTGTTGGCCATGTTTTGTAATCTTGACTTTTCGGCAGGTTGCAATACCACAGCCCGGCTGGCGGCGTTCTAGCAGCTTGACAACCTGAGGGTACGGCGACAGTGGCTTGAAATTAAAGTAGGCGTCGTCATCGTCATCCGTCATCGCCGTGGGCGACGGGGCGTTGGAAGACGTCGGTACGCTCACATTTTGCTGGGGATAGATGAAGATTTCCAACGTCGTGCCTGGCCAAGTGCATACCCACGGGCATTCACCATCCGATACGGAAACACCCTTCCTTGAGAACCTCGACGGGTCAAGCCTCGGCGGGTCGAGATCGGCGACCGGGGGCCCTGTGTACACCCAGCTACGCTTGGAGCCGGCCGTCTCCGCTTGAAACAAGTCCTCGTCGACGATTACCGTCTTGTTGTACGACACTCTCACCCACCAAGCCGGTCCACGGCCAGTTTCAAAGGTGTCGTTGACAAGCTGCAGAGGAACAGGGTCGGGAATGTTTGGCGGCTGGGTACCCATAATGTACAAGGGATCGGACTTGTTGATGCCGGTGAGGGTCAGGTTATATCGCTCAAGGTCGCGACGGAACGGGTCTTCGGTGATATTCATGTTGTAGTAGCGGAACGGCATCTTGCAGCTCCAAGCCTGTGCTTGCTTGGTGTCATTGAAGCAAAACTTTCTCGACTGGCTGATTTCCAGTTGAGGGATGGAATACGGGCCCACTGTTAGACCTGGGAGCCCGGTTGGGAAGGTGTCGAGCGGCTGAATATCTATCGCGGTTGGCGTTGGTGCCGGCTTTTCCGGCCATGGTCCCCTATTGATTATGTTAGCGAATTGTACCAGGCGATGGCAATTGGATCAAGAACGTACTTCTTATCACCCTTGGTATGGGTCTTGCCCTTTGTCAGAACGCTGCCGACGACGGCACCCATGACGATTCCCATGAGGACCATGCCGCAGGCGACGAGGCAGATTGACCAGTAGGGGACAACACCCCACAGCTTCTTCCTGGCTCGCCTTTGCCACTTGGTCTGCGTAGGCTTCTCAGCAAAGTCTCTGGCAGCAGTATTGATATCATGATAGCTAGAGGCATAGCTGCGCGTAGAGAGCCTGGAACCTCTAGAGCGCGAGGGCAACAGGGTGTCCTGCGTAGAGGCGAATTCAGGGTTTCGCGTGGCGATACCGATACCGCCGGCGCCGTCGATGAGGGGAGCAGCCTGTTCAGCGGCCGACGGTGCCTCTTCCGGGTCGGCTTGCGTCTGCTGAAGGGGGCCTGCATTCTGAGCAGACTCTGTCGGCGTGTCTGTGTTCTGTGTCTGGGTTGCCTCGGTTGAGGCTTGGCTATTGGTGCCTGGCTTCGACGTGAAGGCTACCTCGGGGTATCTCGTATATGGTGGCAGCTCTTCCGTGTGGCCCAAGGGTCCAATCAATTCACCCGCCTCCTCTCCATCCGGGCCAACTCGACGCTGGTAGTTTGTTCCCAGCCCAGTGAAGCCCACGGGGATGGGCTGCTGAGCATTGGCCGCGGGCAGAAGGGTGCTCTGACCAAAGAGATTATATTGTTGGGGAACGGCGTTATTGGCGGCACCAAACGAGCCCCGGCCCTCCTGGGCGGCAGTCGAGTCGGTGGCATTGCTGAGAGTCCTCTGCGGATACATTTGATAGGGGTGAGATGGGTCCGAGGGACCGTGGTATGGTGACTCGATTCGCAACTGCGGAGCATTGCCGCAGTGATTATCGTTGGCCGGCGGGTTATTATTGTTGGTGCTGGAACCATCAGCGCGGATGGTGAGAGAATCGTGCGACCTGGGTGCTTTGGCGGTGCTTGATGGACGGTGTGATAGTTTGGACGTGGCAGGGCTGACGGCCATGGGAGGAGGCTGCAGGGCGGTCGGGGGCGGCGGAGGAGGTCGACGTCGGGCGGCAGGCGGCGACGTGTTGGGGTTGGACGGGCGGAAGCCATCAGAGACGGCGTTGACCATGAGGTCGTATTCATCGTCGTTGGATGAGACTATTGATTGCCTGGCAGACTCGGCGTCTGATGGTCTCCGGTCGTGGTGCCCGCTGCCACCGCCAGGAGGCGGCGGGTTGCGAGACGGGTCCATGGCGAACGATGGCCCGGTCGGCAGGGCGGTTGGTGATGGGGCCGAATGAATTCGACTGGCGAGCGGAGGCGAGTCTGCGGCCGTTCAAGGCCGAGATGCAATGGCGTGCGTACCCTCGGTGCGGATGATGGCTGGCGTTGCAAAGGCGTCGAGACGTTGGTGGTGATGGGTTTTCGCTGGCGGAGTCGTCGGAACGCAGAAGGGGGGAAAAGGCGGCAAGGCCCCTACGACGTTGGCGGGAGAAAAAGGCCACGGGCGACCAATGCGGCGGTTGAATCTATCGAGGCATACAGGAGACGGTGCGACGACGAGTCCGGGAGACGGCGATGCAGTCGGATTGATGGTGGTTGATCGTGGTAGATGGTTGGTTGGGAAAAACGTCGAAGCTGGGACTCGACTGGGCTGGCCCTGATCGGTTGGTGCAGTGGTTGTGATGATCAGGAAGGGTGGCCAGCGCCTTGGAATGGGGACAATGCACCACCCGGGACCACCCACCACCACCACACGGGGACCCGTCGAGCCGCCACAAACAGTGCGGCCAGTACGTCGCGCAGGTGGGTGGGACACCTCCAGCCCGTGGGACCCAGTCGCAGGGCGGCCGCCGTAGCCTGTGAGTGGCTGGCCGTTGGCTGCCGCAGGTGTTGCAGGTGCTGCGGGCTGTGTGGGTTTCGGCTTTTCAGCAGTGTCGGGCGGGCATGCCACTGCAGGCTACGACGGGCCTTGGGCGGTACCTGGTAGGCGAGGCCAAGCCGGTACGTACCCTGCTGCTTCGCTTCTACTGGCAAGGGCGGCAGGGCGAGCGGGCCAAGATGCAAAAGTAACGGGTACATGTGCGTCATGGACACAACACGGACTGCGACTGCATTGAGTGGGTCGCAGTGGTGCGGTCCTGGTGAGGAGCCGCCATGCAGCACACGCCTCGGTCGGTCATGGCCTTTGTACACGCTACTTTGCGTGAGCGAGTTCCCCATTTTCCGCATCTTGGCTGCGTCGTGTCATGGATGGGTCACCCCTCCAAAACATCCATACACTGTAGGAAAAAACTCTCCTGCGCTCGCTCCGGGCCAACCAATCTGCTTTGTTCTCCTTGCTCCCGAAACCAGGAACGGCGGCCGATGTGTGCGATGTGCGAGGGAGCCTGATTCGCGTTGATATCGAATCTAGCGATGCCACAGACGGTCGCCGAAAATAGCCCAACAGACAAACGAGCACTCACTCGTAGACATTCAGAAACACCCTGTTTGACCGGAACGTCCTGAAGCGCCCCCGACCTTTGTTTCAACCACCGGCCTGTACCAAGACTAGCACGCATGGGCGCGTCAACCCCAAAATGCTGCCTACCGTACGAGCACTCCATTCGTAGTAGTTCCGGGCGGAAGACACTGGGGACTGGGGGAGGTCTAGTCTTGGCGGCAGCGTCGAAACTTAAATCTCCGAGGCACTGACCTCGTATAGGTGTCTGCAAACGCCGAAAGTTGAGCGCCACGGCATGATATCGCCCAAATACCTGCCAGTCTCGCTCGAGATGCCGGAGATGCAAGCATTATTCCATGCAAGATATTCAAACCGCACTAGTAGGGCTGCCCCCACAAATTGAAACAACCTGCTACACGTAGTTCTACAGAAGCGTTGCACAGACTCACGTTTTACAAGGATTGCTCTATACAGCACCAGGGACCTCCATGTAACAGTATCTATAAAGCTGAAAAATTGCACTAATTGTCTATATACTGCCCACTGATAACCCCTCGAATCTTGTCTCCATCGCCACTGCGTTCAACCATGTCCGAAAACCTCCCTCCTAAACCCAACAGCGCCTCCGGTGTTCCCGACTCTACTACCTGGCCCTGGCTTAGCACCAGCAGTGAGTCGAAATCCGCCACCGTAAGCAGCTTATGCGCAACCACCAAAATCGTCGTGTCCGCGAAGCTGTCCCTGATGACTCGCTGAATTGCCGTCTCCGTGACTGCGTCAATGCCACTCGTCGCCTCGTCCAGGATCAGGATCCGGCACTTGTCCTCGAGCATCACGCGCGCAAGACAGACGAGCTGCCGCTGACCATGAGAGAGGTTCGTGCCACCAGAGCTAATTGCCATGTCAAGGTCAAGCGCTACTGATCCGTCCGCGGTCTTGCCGCTTTCCTCGTCCGGCAGGAAGTGAACGCGGCGCAGGACGGAGAGCAGCCAGGCATCGGAGTGCGCACCGTAGAGGTCGATGTTGGACCGTAGCGTGCCCGAGAAGAGGAAGGGATCCTGCGGGATAATGGTAATGGCTTCGCGGACGCGCTGGAGCGGCAGTTCCGAAATGTCCACCCCGTCGATGAGGATGCGTCCCGACTCTGCCTCGACGAACCGCAACATGGCGCTCATCAATGTAGATTTCCCTGCACCCGTGCGACCGATTACACCAAGCCGCTGGCCACGACTGAGTTGAAAAGAAACATTGCTTAGCGCTGCGGGGAGGCTGCGATCGTGGCTAACGGTGAGGTTCTGCACAGAAATCGCCCCTTGAGCTGGCCAGGTTTCATCCGGTGCCGTGCCACCCGTGGACTCAGCGGGCACGTCCGCTAGAGCAAGCACCCTGTCAACAGCGTTGAAGCCTGTTCGAACGACATTGACCTGGCCAATCGTAATAGAGAGTGCCTGTCTAAGCTGAAGAGCAAGAGTAATTGTGAAGCCAGTGCTAGCGGCGTCTGCGCCATTGTACACCATAGCGGCAGTCACTGCTGTTACAAACGCTGCGCCAACAAGGCTGAGCCGGATGCCGAGCCAGCATAAACCGAGAGCCAGATGAGCGCATGTTGTAGTCTCAATATCGATGAAATCCTGCATGCCTTCAACGTAAGCCGGCACGCGGCCAAATGCCCGGATAGTCGTCAGGCCCTTTCTCGCCGACTGCACGTAATCCGAGAGCGGAAAGAAGTACGAGCTGACCAAGGGCCGCAGTTTGCTGGCTACCTCTAGGGACTGAAGGGCAATATGGATGTATAATAGGAGCAAAGCCACTGCTGCAGTAATCAAGTACGGAGACGAAGGGAGGCTGCCATCTGTTAGCGGGCTTAACCTCTTGACACTCATTCCAATACGTACCTGGTCGTGTAAATAAAGACAATCTGAATGACGGAGCTCGCAATCCCAATAAGCTGAGGGGCCATCCGGTGGTTAATGGCGTACATGTCAGACCGCAGCGTCTGCACAACCTGACCCGGGGACGTGCCGTCAATCCACGACAGCTTGGCGCTCAGCACCCGCTTCACCAGCCGCTCAAAGAGGACCTTGGAGGAAGAATGGCCAATGCTAGTGAACAACAGTGTCTTCGCAGTCGCAGCCACGGAGGCTGCCACGGAGATGCCAAGGTATACGGCAATATTGCGCATCGTGCTTTGCCGCTGTGTCGTCCCATCTTCGGAGGTCCATCTCGCCAGCCACTGCGAGTGCCCTGCAGATAGTAGCCGCTGGACTATGGCGACAAGTATTCCGATGAAGTAGCCTTGCACATTGTGGCTGGTTTGGATATACACTAAAAGAATGCGCCAATAGTTTTGTGCATTGACAGGCGCCTTTGGCTTCTTCGGCTCGGATGGGGCAGCTTCCTTGTCTGGCGTGACATTGTTGCTCGTTGTTGTTGATGCTGAAGCTGGCTCTTTCTGGCTTGTATTGTCTAGCCCTGAAATAGACTGAGCGGTTGGCTGGACGGTTCCGGTGGCGGTTCCGTTTTCCACAGAAACAAGGTATCCCGTGGATGCCAGGCAATAGTCTGGGTGATGTGTCGCCAGTACGAGTGTTCTCCCCTCTGCCAGTTCGCCTTGGAGGGCGTTTGCGCAAATGTGTCTTGCAATGGGCGCATCTACAGCGCCGAGAATGTCTTCCATGACCACTATTTCCGCAGGCGAGTAAAGGGCTCGCGCTAGAGCGACACGCCATTTTTGGCCACCGCTCAGCGTCGAGCCTCCTATCCCGGCGGTGGTGAGCTCGCCGTCTGCCATTGTGTCGAGGTCGTGACGCAGCGCACAGGCATCCAAGACCTTTTGATATCTGGCGTTGTCAAACTGGTATCCGAATACGATGTTCTCTTTGATTGAAACGTCTTCGATCCAAGGCGGCTGGGATACATAGGCGGTTGACCCTGGAATGAGGGTTTGCTTTTCGATTTCGGCAGATAGTGTCGCTTGGGGCCGTTCCAGCTGCCCCGACGTCACGACAGCCTCATTCAAGATGCTAGCCAAGATGATACTCTTTCCGGAACCCACTTTGCCGACGACAAGACTTAGCTCATTCTTGGGGAAAGATAGATCAACGTTCTTCAACACTGGCTCTAGTTCATGGCCCGGCCACGCTAGAGAAGCGTCTTTCAATGAAATGCTGTCCGAAGCGATCACATCTTGAGCCTGCTCGGGTAGTTGGAGATATTCTTCGATTCTCTGAAAGCTTCTTTGCGATTTGAAAATGTCCGCGTACCGATGCGGAAGCTGACGGATGACAACATGCAGGTTTCCAAACATGTTGATGGCCGTAAATGCCACCGCCGGACTGAGACTCCCAGTACGATAGGCAAAGAATGAGATTGTGGCTGACGAGAAGAGCATTGGCCCCAGGTTTGCGACAAGGTTCATAAACTCATACTGTAAACTGGTCGACCACATGGTGTCTTGGTGCTGGTCCCTGGCGTCAAAGAGTCGACCCTGCCAGAAACGCTCCATGGATGATAATCGAATCTGTCGGAGGCCATGCAATGCTTCCGATATCAGACCATCTGTTTTCTGTTTGGCCTTTTCCTCTTCCGTGTCCAGTTCTTGGTATCGTCTGGCCAGTGTGCGCGTAAGCAGCACTGCGGCGACAGGCAGGATGGCCCCGACCAAAATGGTCTCGAACCCGAGCAGAGATGAGAGGTACACAACGTTGAGACAGAGCTTAAAGCACGACAGGGGAAACTCGTGCGAGCCGTGAAACGTCTGGCTGATGATTGTGCTACTTGTTTGTTAGCCTTGTGTAAAGAATAATAGAGGTGCGAAAAGAACACTGCACCTGTCCCTGGCCAAAAGCTCCATTACATCCGGTCCCGCAGGTTGCTTCCTGCGATCATTGCCAGAATATTCGTCTTGCGCTTTCAAGCGCATCATCTTTTCGACTACAAGGGACTGAATCAGTCCGAGCATCGGCAGCTGAAGCTTTGTATGTCCAATCCATGGACCCCAGTTGTCTCCGATAGCCTCCCCCAACTGGCAGGCGGCGACCGTGGCAACCCAAATCCAGGTCCACGTGTCCCGCACCGATGCGGTTTCCAGATGTTGAAGCAAGCGGTGCATGGCGAAGCGAATGCCAAACTCAGACGCTGCCTCGAGAAACACCATTGTCCACTGTAGAATCAATGGGCCCAAGAATGCATCTGTAAGCTGCCGCCATAGGGGTCTGGTGCCGCCTTTGTCATGGTAACGTCTCTTCGTGCCACGAGCAGATTGAGAATATGCGACTCTTGGCAAGTCGGCAAAGGTGAGCGTCTCGGGGAGTTTGGCGTGGTCTGGATGGAGGCCCCAGGAGAACAGGAGCCAGTCCAGCACCGAGACACCCTTTTCATGAAGGATGCTGTTTCCTCTATGAAAAACGACAGGGCGGCTTGGAAAAGAAGCACAGGCTAAGAGTATACTTGTACATGCGACAACCTCGTTTACTTGGAAACGAAAATTGAGAGCAGCATATGTATATGCATGGTGAGCCAGGATGGTGAGTGCCGATAATCCCGCCGTAACGGATTGCCTGTACCTTTGACGGACGTTGGTCGTCCGTGTGAGGATATGGGCTTGATACGCTAAGAGAACCTGAGTAATGGTGAAAACTGTATTAGCGTATGTTTGTACACGTATGTATGATGAGTGTTCTAATCAATGGAAGAGAGAATCAACATACCCAGAGCATCGGAACAGTCCAATCAAGAAACCGCCCCCATTCCCCAGCAGAAAATCGCTGTACAACATCATAAATCGACAGAGCCAATCCCACGACCGGAACGAAGCCGAGCACACCAAGAGTCAAAACATTGGTCTTCTCAGCTTGGCGCTCAGATTCCTCGGTCGCTTCCCCATCGGCATCTCCATAACGACCCCGCGGGGGGATCTGGGTGGAGATCTGCCTGGTCCGAAGGGCACAGTTGGCGGCCAAAGCCAGACAAGCCACCGAAACGGAGCGCGGAGCTACGGAATCAGGTGCCATGGTGTACGTCTCTTGCTGGAGATATAATCGCAGCAAGATAATCCGGGAATCGTGCGTATACGATCTCAACAAGATATCTGTCCCTATTTAACACGCGCTTGCAACGAGGCTGTAGGTGGGGTATCTTGCTCTGGCATGGTCGCCGGCGGGCTGCGGCCAAGCTGCAATTGGGTACGCCGCGGCAAGCCTGATTAGGAAACGGTCTAGACGGCGAGACACTCCACACTACGGCGAACTTCGTTCATCTTCGCGAAGCTCTGACATTATTGAGCCGCAAGTTGTTTGCAGCTCAGCTTTCGTACAAGTGCCGCCATGGCAAATTGAAGCCTCTCGGCGTATATGACTAGTCTGTTCAAGGTCCAGCAGAATTTCGTTGTTGCAGTGTGCCCCTATACACCATCTTCACGGTCAATATCCCAGGATCATGTAATTTCTGTATCTCTACTAGCGTGCGCGCTGTCCTCAAATTTACGGGCTGCCATTCACGACTCCTACTACAGTCGAAATTCAATAGTCAACTTCGATGTGTAGTTTCTGCGCTTCATTACCAAAATGGATACTTCAGAAGAGGAAAAACCTTCAGAAAACACATGCAACATTCTTCAATACATCAACCGCAGCCATGAGGTGGACTATGCTTTTGTCGGGAAGCTGCATGGAGGCTTCGCCGGCGAGACGTGCATCGTTCAAGAAAACACAAATAACCGGCAAGCCGTCTTGAAATGGGACCCCCGCGTAGACCAGGCAGCCAGAGTCTCCAAAGCAGCAGCCGTCGTCGCCCAGGCTCGAGCAGCGGGCTGGCCAACACCCGAGTGGCTCATCCAGGGTGTGGCACCAGGCGGGCAGGTGTTCACGATTCAAGAGTACATTCCGCTCGCCAGCGGCAGCCACTGGGATATTTCCACCCGGCTCGCAGAATCGGCGGTGGACTTTGTGCAACGCACTCAGGCGGGTGTGTGTCTTGACACTGGTGTCAACTGGATTGACTGGGACTGGGCGGTTGTGTTTGAGGATTCGCAAGAGTGTGCGGCGCGACTCAGGGAGCATTCTGCCCACGGGGCTGAGTTTGTTGACTTGGCGCCGGAGTTTGCCGCCGAGTTTAGAAATGTGAAACTGGACGCAAAGGATATTGTTCACGGGGACTTTCAACCCGGAAACTTTCTGTTGGCGCAAGGCGACAAGTGTTGCATCGAAGCGGTGGTGGATGTGGAAGCCATCGGAAAGGGAACACGCTTTCACGACGTGGCGGACCTCGCTTGCCACAACATCATATGGCAAGGCGAAGCAACAATATTGCCCGTGCTTGACGCCTACGCTCAGTCTCATTCCGAGCCCGGCGAGTGGGAAGTGAGCTTTGTAGCCCGGCTGTATGAGCTGCTGTGCTTTTACATATTCCTCTTCAAAGGCGATGCAAGCTCCCGGCTCCAAAGCGCCATGACTGCTATTGAATACATAAAGTCAAAGCGACTGTAGGACAGCGGGTAGTTGACAGAGTATGATTCACAGACGAGAACTAGGAATAGCTTTTTCGGAAACTGTCCCTGCTGTGTACCGTGTAGGAAGAGGAATCATGCCACACAGTTGCTCCACGTTGCACGGTTGGCGCCCGACTCAACCTCCGCGCCAACAAACCCGTCGTACGCGAGCGAACTGTTTTCACTACGCCAGCCAACCAGAGTCTTTATTTGCAGCGTTGTGCGACTCTTGTGAAGAGCTCTTTATCCAGCCCTTGGGGCGCCAGTTCATCAGAAAAGGCGTTCAGTGGCAGTTCGCAGCCCGTGCAGGTCAGCTGGGTACCCGACGCCTGAAGAATGGGTTATACGATTGGTCAACTTGACGCTGTGCAACCGGGTTGCAAAAAATTGACAATTGTATCCACACAGGCTCTGTAATGGCCACGAAATATCTACAAGCGCTGGAATTTACACTATTTTGCTTGCTTTGGCGTCGTAGCACAAAAATGCGGTAGCGCCGGAAGGGCTTCCCAAACCACGGCCACTTACATGCGACGGTTCGCACGATGCCGCTGCATGATGTGTTGCCTGCCACTTTACCCAGCCCGTCTATAAAAAGGCAACTCCATCTTCATGGTTTTCCTTTCACATCATCAACACCGGAAGAAGCTCGCTCACATCCACTCCAACATTGTCAAGTCTTTCACCACAAGCAGCATAGACTAGACAAACACAGCGATGCTCAGCCGACGACCCAGCGCCAACCCACCAGACAGGTCCCACTGGTGGATGGCCCCTTACAGACCAGAGGAAATCCTCAAAAAGTCGATACAGCGGCAGCCGCTGCCCAAGAAGCGAACGCTGGGCACGAGCTTCCTCGCCTGGTCGGCCGGCATGCCGCCCAACGCGACGGCGCTGGAGCGGCGGGCCAAGCTCGACTGGGAGGTGACCAGCTACCAGGGCTGGTACTACTGGAAGTATCATGAGCGGAAGCCGCGATATGTCTGGATTGCCAAGGGGCCATCCACCGGTGCTGACGGTGATGCGAACGGAGGAGAAGAAGAAGAAGGAGAAGGCGAGGAGGAGGAGGAAGATGACGGCGACGGCAGCACGTGTTGCAGCAGCTGCTGTTCAAACTGGACGACACCACCAGCGGGGATAGAATGGGCTCAGCACGGCGCGCCGGAGATACAGGCGCAGAATGACATTACGTGGTCATTCCCGCCGAAGGAAGAGGCACCGGCACGGGGGCGACGCAGGCATCGGAGGCTGGAGTCACCGGTGCGAGCGGACTGGTCGAACCAGTTTGTGGCGCGGAACGGTCGGGACGGCTTACCGGCGATATACTCCAACGTGCCGCCGAAGCGGGTGTGAGGAAGTGTGACTTTTTGGTTTGGTGTCCGATGTGCTGCAAACGGGTACGTGTGTTTAGGTGAGTTTGAGGTGGTGTTTGTATTGTTTTGTGTCTTCATCGGGTGGCGGGTGATGCCATTTAGCGGGAGTTTGGATGGGCGTTTACAATACTGGTGACCTGCCATTAGATGTCTTTGTATTACAATAATAATTTCCGCTTATTAATTCATAATTTCTTCTGCCACGTACTTCAACTTACTTTCCATAAAATATCTTTTGGTAAGCTGTGGCCGGTTGATTCCTTCGCATTGATGTGCGGCCTTTCCACTTACACGGCGACCGTATCTGGCCCGTCGTCTGTCTACTCGGTCGAAGGGAGAAGCGGTAGATCAGACATCCGTGTGGACGAAATTGCTTCGTACACTATACTGTTTCAAATCGTTTACAGCATTGTTATATATACAAAAGCGGAACAAGTGTCCATCTTTTGTTCACATGATAGGAGTGCGAGTGTGTTATGCATGTAAGACGGGCGGTGATTAGGCTCCAGCAGAGGGACTCTTCTTGGACTGTGTGGTCCCCTAGAAGTACCTCTGGGTTTTTCTTTTGGCAAGACAAAATAGAAAGACATTTCCAGCCGTTATTGTGACATAGGACAGTATCAACTCTACGCACCGTTATGACATATGCTATCATCAGCCTTTTGTGCATTTTTTGATAGTCCTGAGGCGACTTTGACTAGAGTGGTTCCTGCTGACCAATTTTATGCTGATAGCCGACTCTCCTATATCAAACTGACTCGTCTACAAATACAAATCATTTCGAACTTCATATCTGCTGCTTTGTATTGCTTGGCTATCACTAAAAATTCGAGAAGGGCCACGAAAGTGGGTAGCTTCTGAGGTTTTGGAACGTGCCACGCAGTACCATACATCAAATCTGCCGGTTTTTTCTCTTTATTTTTATTTTGTTTTTTTAGGCCCAACTATGTACTCGTGCCACGCCCCCACTCGCGAGGGGGCTCCCAGGAGCCCTCCGTGAGGGTGCTAGACACTAAAACGGCCAGATCACCAAAACGGCCACTTTTTCGACCTTTCTATCTTCTATTCCACACAGAAGTACCAAACAATAGATTCCGACCTAGAAAACTTAGAGGAACATACAGCTGAAGCTAAAGAATTTATTTAAAAAAACCTATACTTAAAAATTGCAATAGTAGTATAGCAATTCTATATATTGCAAAGTATTTTATAATACTACCTTAATAATATTAGACTATATAGTAGTAACTATATAGCTAATATATATTTAAATAAAGTAAAAGAAAAAGGATTATATTACTATATTAAATATCTTAATAATTTAAATATTCCTATTTATAAGGAATTTATAATAGAGATAGTAAACTTAATCTTATAGAAATAGTGCTCTACTAATATACCTAATAATACCCTATATATTAGCTAATATTAGATTATCTATTTTATCTAATACTATAATTTCTTAATATAAGCTTAAAAAATCTAAGATAAAGAGTAATATCTTATAGAAGATAAGGATATTATTAGTAAATATTTTTAAAAGCTATAGAATATTATCTAAAAGTATAGAATTATATTAGAAAGTATCTAAAATATAGATAAAATAAGCTTTTAAATTAATATTAGAAAGAGTAAAATAGTTATTATATAATATTAAAAAAGAACTTTATATCTTAATATACTAACTAATAGAGAGTTAGCTACTATAATTAAGTATATCTCTACTATTAGAGAATATATTTTTATATTTCTAATCTTTAGTAGTAAGGTCTATTAAAGTAGATAGTATAAGATATTAAAGCTAGCTAATAAGACTATTATTATATTATTAAAAAGTAACTTTTCTAATAACTATATTACTTTTAAATAGCTAAAGTATTTTAATAATTTTTTAAAGAATAAATCTAAATATTCCTATTAGCTACTAATTATAGATAGATATAGCCTTTATTAGATAATTAAGCTAAATATACTAAAGAAAGGAATATTATATTCTTTAGTCTACTATTATATCTAATATATATTTTTTAGCTATTAGATATAGTAATCTTCTAGCTATTAAAATATTAATATTCTTATATACTTAATATCTTTATCTATAATAATATTAGTCAGATTATAAAGCTTAAGTTTATTAAGATTATTAAAAATATATATTAATAGATATTTAAAGAGTTAATAATTAAATTAATCTTTTAAAAGACTAAAATCTAGCCTTTTAACCTTTTAATTATTATTAACTAAATTAAGAAATTATATCTAAGAAAAGTAATATTACTAATAATATTAAAAGTAGTCTTTATTATCTTATTAACCTTATTAAATTCTAAGCTATTTTCTTTACCTTTTTAAACCTTATAGACTTTATATTAATTTAATATAGTAAGTCAATATACTAGAAAATCTATTTAAAAGTCTATTAAAAAGAATATTACTATTAATAAGCTATATTTCTATATAGATAGTCTAATCTATAGTACTATAGTGCTAGCTATTAAGTATAAATAGCTTAAGAGTTAGCTATAGAAGCTTAAGATTATATAAAATAATACCTAGAAAGCTAAAGATATAAGAAGATATTATCTATAAATTAGCAATATACTTAATATTATAGAAGCTTATTAGATAATAGAAAAATAAGAAAATATAAGATCTTAAGAAGTTAAGAAGGCTCTTTATATAAACTATGAAAAAGGAAAAAATTAAAAGAAAAAAGCTTAAAAAATTATAAAAGGAGTATATTAGAACTTAGCCTATTTAATAACCTATATATAAATATAAAAAATATATTATTATTGTTTTTTGTTAATTAGTTATTAATTATAGAAGATAGAAAGGTCGAAAAAGTGGTCGTTTTAGTGATCTGGCCGTTTTGGTGTCCAGCACCCTCACGGAGGGTTAAAAAATTGACCCCAAGGTCTTCCTTGGTGTGGGGGCGTGGCACGAGTACTTTCTTCCTGACAACGGTTTTTTTTTTGGAGAATAAATGTTAATCCGGCCGCTGGATCAGCCCTCCTGCTCCGGGGTATAACACCGCCTCCAATGCTTGCAGCCTCAGGACGTTGACAAACTGTGGGCCTCCCTGCGCAATAGCAAGGCCAACCGACGGAAAATTGATTCAATACGCAGTAACACAGAGTAACACAGAGTAACACAGAGTAACACAGAGTAACACAGAGTAACACAGAGTAACACAGAGTAACACAGAGTAACACAGAGTAACACAGAGTAACACAGAGTAACACAGAGTAACACAGAGGAATACGACTACTCGTACGACAGTAATCGACATGGCCCCTTCAGGATTGTCAGGCTTTGTCAACCGAACGAAGCGGATACTGTCTCGAGAGTCCCACCAGGGAGGCCAGACTGTGGAGCAGCACCCACAAGGCTTAGAGGTTGTCTCCGAAGGGAACAATCCGATCGTCGAGTACGCGCCATCTACATCCCCACTTCTTCTTAACTTACATCATTAGTATTGTCGCACTGCACGGCCTCAATGGTCACCGAGAGAAAACATGGACGGCGGACAATGGCGTCCACTGGCTCCGAGACCTGCTCCCGGAAGATATCCCACAAGCCCGCATCCTGTATTGGGGCTACGACGCAAATACGCACGCTTCTGATCGAGTAAGCTGGCAGTATCTCTATGACCACGCAAGAAACCTGGTGTCGGACTTATGCAGAAAGCGAAAGATGACCAACGTAAGTGCAGAGTACCTAGACCCTGCACGAATACTGAGATAACCTATCTAGTCGACCGAACAACCCATCATCTTTGTCGCCCACAGCCTAGGGGGCATTGTCCTCAAGAGTGTAGGCTTATCCGATAAAGTATACGAGTGATTCCTTGGTTAATAGCGACACTAGGCTCTCATCCACTCCGACGCCGCTCGGCAAGGCGCGTTGGCCGAGCACCGAGCCATCAAACTGTCAACACATAGAATTCTGTTCATAGGAACCCCTCATCAGGGCGGAAACGGCGTGCGACTTGGGCGTGTTCTCGCCAATGTCGCGTCTCTTATCGTAGCAGCAGACGAGCGGCTTCTAAAGCACCTTAAACGAGATTCGGAATGGTTGCAGCAGCAGTTGGGACAATACACACCAATTAGCAACAACTTCGTGACCAAGTTTGCCTACGAGGAGTATACGACTCCAACTATCCTAGGACATAGTATTGTAGTTTGTATTTCTACTGCTATTATTAAAACCGACACTAAGCACACATAGGTGGTACCGAGATCCTCAGCGGTCGTTCCAAGACATGCAGACGCCGAGCCGATTGCAATCCACGCAAATCACACATCCATGGTTCGATATGCATCAAGGCAAGATGCCGGGTACGTAACAGTATCGGAACATCTGCATATCATGGCCAAGGATGCCACAGGCAGCGTTCAAAAGCAATAGGAAATAGAAGCAAGAGTAGATTACGGTATGGACTCCTAGCTATAGGTCAATTTTGACGGTGAATTGACGAAGTTTGTCATTAGCGGGACGCGACGTCAACAGCTTCACCCTCCCTGTAAGCCTCCCGGGAGTTGCTGAAGTCAGACAATTTGTTGCCAGAGAGGAGGAACTTGCCCAGATACACCAATATCTGAGCGTATCACCCGGGCGGCAGACTGTTGTCGTGCATGGCCTAGGTGGCATGGGTAAGACGCAGCTCGCTATAGCATACGTGAAGCGGCACCGAAATGACTATTCGGCTACGATCTGGCTGAATGTGAGAGACGAAGCATCATTAAATCAGAGCTTCCGTATTGCAGCTACGAGAATCTCTCGGGAGTATCCTACTCTAAACTATCTGCAGACGGCAGTATTAGACAAAGATTACGATGCATGGCCGGCCGTCAAGAGATGGTTAGAGGAACCAAAAAATGACCGATGGCTCTTAATCTACGACAACTATGACCATCCTAGCATGGGAGTCTGTGCTAGAGCAATGCCAGTTAGCGATGATTACAATCCAGACCAACATAGCGCGGTGGATGAGCAAGCACCAGAGGCCTACGATATCCGCCAGTACCTACCGAAGATAGATCAAGGGATGGTCATTGTCACGACGCGGTCATCGATAGTCCAGATTGAAGAGACTCTGCGATTGCAGAAATTCTGCAACGAAGAAGATGGCCTACGCATTCTCGAAACAACATCGAGCCGCAAAGGATGCCAGGAAGGTACGTAACCCCCACATCCGGCGTCCCGCCTCCGCAGCGGCTTGCATAGATACAAAAATGTCCTGATGCATAGCAGACCCTTATGCTATAGCCCTTGCCCGGGAACTCGACGGCCTGCCGCTCGCCCTGTCGACGGCTGGTGCTTATCTCACGCAGGTTTCAACGTCATGGCAGCAATACTTACAAGACTACAAGACCGCATGGGCCCAGTTGCAAAAGCTGAGCCCGCCGCTCCTGACTTATGAGAATCGTGCCTTGTACTCGACATGGAACATTTCCTATGCAAGCATTCGCCAACGAAACGAATCAGCGGCGATGCTACTACGGTTGTGGGCTTTTTTCGGCAACGAGGACCTATGGTACGAGCTAGTACGGCGAGGGAGAACAGAGAATGGGCCACAATGGCTCTGGGATCTTACAGAGACTCGGCTTGCATTTGAGTATGGCATGCGCGAACTGTGCAATCACGGTCTTGTGGAAGCACACTTCACAGTATCACAATGCGGGACTGAGTCAAGTGGTTACGGCGTTCACTCTTGTGTGCACTCATGGATGGTACACGTTTTGAATGGTCCGAATGAGATGAAGTTGCCAGCACTGGCAATGAAGTGTATCAGCCTCCACAAACCGAAACAAATGATTCCAGAGTGCTGGATCGTCCAACGCCGGCTTATGCTTCACGCTGATAGATGCCGTCAACTGCTAAGCAAAGCCGGTGACGATGAAAGTAATGCTGAAGTATCAGCAAGCCTTGGAACACTCTACGCAGACCAGGGGCGACCCAAGGAGGCTGGGGCCATGTACAGTCGAGCACTACAAGGCTACGAGAAGGCGTGGGGACCAGAACATATGTCAACACTTTTGACAATTCAGAATATTGGAAACCTCTATAAGGACCAAAAACGGTTTGAAGAGGCTGAGGCTATGTATAGTCAGGCGCTACAGGGCCTTGAGAAGACGTATGGACCAGAGCATTCGTCAACCCTTATAACAGTCCACAATCTTGGAAGCCTTTATGTAGGCCAAGAGCGGTATGAAGAGGCTGAGGCTATGTATAATCGGGCGCTACAAGGCAAGAAGAAGGCGTGGGGACCAGAACATATGTCAACACTTATGACAACTCAGCATCTTGGACACCTCTATAAGGACCAAAAACGGTTTGAAGAGGCTGAGGCTATGTATAGTCAGGCGCTACAAGGTCTTGAGAAGACATGTGGACCAGAGCATGGGTCAACCCTTATATCAGTCCACAATCTTGGAAACCTCTACAAAGACCAAAAACGGTTTAAAGAGGCTGAGGCTATGTACGATTGGGCGCTAAAAGGCTATGAGAAGAAGTGGGCGCCAGAGCATACGGCAACACTCGATTCGGTCAAGAATCTCGCAATACTCTATGGAAGACAAGGGCGGCTCGACGAGGCCAAGGCCAAGGCTATGTACAATAGGGCGCTTCAAGGCTATCAGAAAATGCTTTCCAACGAAAGGAAGCACGTCCTCGAAGCTGTCAAGAACTTGGGACATCTCTACATTGAGGTAGGACAGGAGACACGAGCGAAGGAGCTATTTATTGAGGCCTTTGCTAGTATTCAAGTGCACTTTGGCGATGATAGCGGTCAGGCTCAATATCTAAAGCAACTGCTAGCCAACTGGACATTGGAATGATGTCGATTCATAAAATCACAATTGTTTGCTCACCTACCCACCCATGTTCTCATGCGAAAGCTTGCTAGATCCTAATCACTTTAGCCGACCTATCATATGCACTACAGACAATCAACATCAAGTATACTGTGTTTATTGGCATGAATACAATCTTTATGTAATGCTGGCAGATATGAAATCGTGTACGAGTGCTATAGAAGGCTTGCTTGACTATTATTCTAGGCGGAAACACACACTCTAGGAGAGCTTGTATTGATACGTCTGTCTTCAGGTGTATACTGTAAAAGGCGGAATAAAAGTCCCTTTCTTAATAAACAAGGATCATCGTGTGCAGCCAGTTCTGGCGGGACCAGGATGTAGCTGGCGTGGCTCGTGCCTGCTGCTGTTGTATCTCGCTGGCGCCGTGAAATTAAGTTAGGAGCAAGGGCGGACACAAGTAAGCTACAGATTGTAATATCCAGCGCTTTAGATCTACCGGTATAAAGACAGCACGTAATTCGTATCTTAGGCTCTCAAGTACAAAGCAAAAGTCAACTTTCCCACCTAGCTAAAGTCTCAGCGGCATCCAAGTAAAATGGATGGCTGGCACCTAGTTTAGCTCGTACTAGCTTGACGCAATTCTTCATTAAAACTTTTGCCTTTTCAGCACGCCCGGATTTCCAATATGTCCATGCCAAGTTATTTATGCTAGTCAGCGTCGAAGGATGATCCTCGCCTAGCTTCCTCTTGCTTATCTCCATCACTTGCAAGAACAGCTTCTCCGCCGCCTCCCACCGGCCTTGGTTCCAAAATGTTGACGCCAAGTTATTCATGCTAGCCAACGTATCGGGATGATCCTCGCCTAGCTTCGTCTTGCGAGTCTCCATCACTTGCAAGTCTAGCTTCTCCGCTGCCTCCCACTGGCCTTGGCTCCTGTATGTTGACGCTAAGTTGGCTATGCTAGTCAGTGTCAAAGGATGATCCTCGCCTAGTTTTGTCTTGCTTATCTCTATTACTTGCAAGTCTAGCTTCTCCGCCGCCTCCCACTGGCCTTGGTTCCAAAATGTTGATGCCAAGTTGGCTATGCTAGTCAACGTATCGGGATGATCCTCGCCTAGCTTCGTCTTGCGAGTCTCCATCACTTGCAAGTCTAGCTTCTCCGCCGCCTCCCACCGGCCTTGGTTCCAAAATGTTGACGCTAAGTTGGCCATGCTAGTCAGCGTCGAAGGATGCTCCTCGCCTAGCTTCGTCTTGCAAGTCTCCATCAATTGCAACTCCAGCTCCTCCGCCGCACTCCAATGGCCTCTCAGCTTATACACAGACGCTACCAATGCTTTCGACCAAACCAAATCTTCATGCTCCTTATCAAATATCTTCTTCCTTGCTTTCATAGACCGAACTGACAGGTCCTCTGCTTCTATTCCTTTTCCCTTTGTGAGTGCATACCGTGCCGCCTTGTGTAGGATTGTAGCCCACACTTTCATTGACTCCTTCGCAGCTGGGCGTTGTGCAGACACTGATTGTGCATGCGGGAAAAGCGCCTGGCATTTAGTCCAGTTCTCGTATTCTCCTTCTGGAAGTTCTGCGCAGAGCCTTACAAGAAACCGGTGCCTCCACTGCTCGTATATGTCTTCAGCTCTAAGCCACTCAAGTGTAGCTAGCTGCACCAATCTGTGCATTTCAAAGGTAGTGGCGTCCTCATTGGCAATAATGAAGCAGAAATTCCGCAATATTATAATATCGCTTTCAAACCTATCAGAGTCGCTATAATTCGATTGTTGTTCCGTTGAATCAGTGTCGCTGTCGCTGTCTATGCCGTCGTCAATACTCTCATCATCAGCATCGTTGTTGTGTTCATCTCCGACGCCCGAATCTTTCGTTCCGCTATGCTGGTTCTGCTCACCAGCGCCACTTGTATGGTCGTTCGGGCCGCGCAGTAGAATTTCCGGTATACCTTGTCGATCGCAGAAGCTCATGAGCGACAGTAAATCTGCCGCGGACGGTCTGATTTTGCGAATGTAGTTGAATGATATTTGCCATGTGGCAAGGATAGAGTTCTTGGCTTTGGCGTCTCGACGGAGTTCTCCGCCTTCGAGACTAAGAAGATTGGCTTTTCTCCTGTCACTATTGCGAAACTCATCTAGATATTTTTGTAAAGAGTATCGCGGACGCCTCTGCACAACGTAGGCCGCTGCTTGAACAATGGCCAGTGGCATATACTCAAGTGCTGCAGCAAGCTCGATGGTGCATGCTTCATCCTCGCTCTGGCCAAGCTTATTCTGGAAAAGCTGCAATGAATCCTTCTCATTCATCGGCTCGATCGCAATGATATTAGCGTGCTCAACCAGCTCCAGAGCAGCACCTCTGCTTCGTGACGTGACAAGTACAGACCCATGCTGGCAGTATGGGATGTACGATATTAGCTGTCTCGGACTTGCACTGTTTATCGCGGTCGCCTCTGCCTCGATATTAGGGCGGGGCAATTTCAAGAAACTCGGGTCGTCCACATTATCAAGAATAATAGTCCAAGGTCCCTTTTTCTCGTCGCGAAGCCAGTCGTGCACGAGCTGAAATATGTTGGCTTGCGCGTTCTGCCGCCCAGGAATTTTGACACATGTCGCAATATCTCGGAAACCTTCCTCGAACCGAGCGCTATTGTTCGCGTGGATCCAAAAGACCCATGTATGGGAAAATCGCTGTCGGATACGATACGCGTATTCGATGGCGAGTTGCGATTTGCTTTAAAGGTCAGATTGGTTTCCAGATGGAGCCGGGCGTCTATAACCTACCCAACACCGCCAAGACCAACTAGCGCAGTCCGCGATCCTGGTCGGCCACAGCTGTATTCGATCTGATCAAATACCCTTCCTCGTTCCACAAAGTCTCCGTCGCGACTAAAAGGAATCAGTATCGTTGGATCCGGCGGCGTTTCTGGTCGCTCTATCCGCTTGTCAACGAGAAAGCTTAAAGCCAGTGCGTCGCTGGAGCTTACCTGGAGCGGGGTAGTGGTGGAATTCCGCGGTGACGGGTCCGTGTATCGTCCCCGCTTGCAAGCCAGAATTACTATCCCCGAAAGCGATGGTATTCATAGCGCTGAAAACTGGTTGATAGTTTCACTCGTGTCTCAAGGGCATTTAGTTGCAGGTATCTGGGGGTGAAAAAGCGTAGGCAGCATGAGATAGCGAACTCAAGCTGTACTAGTATGAGGTTCAGCTGGGTCAGGTGTTTTGCTCTCTTCCTGTAGGTTGCCTTCCTGCAGGCTGCTGACATGGGTATCGACGCTGAATGCTCAGCCGCGTTTGCCGCCCTCACCAGACTGATCCTTATCCTTTGCATGGCTTTTCATATACCTGCGATGGCTACGATTAAGAAGCCAACGAGTCGTGCAGACTTCCGTATCGCAGTCATCTGCGCTTTGGCCCGCGAGGCCGACGCAGTCACTCTACTGTTCGATGAATTTTGGGATGACGATGGCGACGTTTTCGGCCGGGCGAGGGGCGACACCAACACGTACGTCACAGGGCGGCTAGGTATCCATAATGCTGTCCTTGTTACCGCTCCTGCGATGGGCACAACAAATGCTGCATCGACGGCTACTTGCTTGCGTTTCAGCTTTCCAGGGGTGAAGTTGGCCCTACTTATTGGAGTCTGTGGCGGGATTCCCAAGATCAATGGCTGCAATGTTTTCTTAGGTGATGTGGTTATTAGCAGAACGCTTATCCAGTACGACTATGGTCGACAGTACCCTGGCCATTTCGCGGTAAAGGATACGACCGACGACAGCCTTAGTAGGGCCAACAAGGACACTCGTGGTCTTCTAGCGAGCGTTGAGATGGAATTAGGACGTCGAAGGCTGGAAGCAAAAGCTATGGATCATCTCAAGGACCTCCAGGAAGCGGCGATTCGCGAGCAACGGCGAGCAGAGTATTATTATCCTGGAATGATCAGGGACAAGCTTTACTCGCCGAGTTATCGCCATCTACACCAAACCGCTTGCGATACCTGCTGCGGTGGATCTACCTCCATCTGCGAAGTTGCTACGAAGGCTTCTTGCAAGGATATTGGCTGCAATGATGCCTACCTGGTGAAGAGGGAGCGCCCGGATACTGACAGTAGTCATAAGCCAGCGCTATACATCGGCCGCCTAGGTTCTGGCAACACTGTCATGAAGTCGGGAGAAGACCGCGATCGCGTATCTGCGGAGCATGGAATTATTGCCTTTGAGATGGAAGGTGCTGGAGCATGGGATGAAGTCCCATGCCTCGTTGTGAAAGGCATTTGCGACTATTCAGATAGCCACAAGAACAAAGCATGGCAAGATTACGCCGCAGCCACAGCGGCGGCGGTGGGAAGAGCGCTACTAGAACGATACATTCTGGAGGATGAAGAAAAGGCTGTGCTTGAGACACGAGAGAAGCCATCGCGCCCGGACGATGCAACCACCAATGAAGCCCAAAGCCAGCCAGCTGTCGTAAAATTTGGCAAGCAAAATTCTGGCTTCCAAGCAGGGAGCATTCATGGTAATATCGGTGGTTTGACATTTAATGCAAAGTGACTTGCCCTAAATAACTAAATTAGCAGTTTTACAGCAGACGGATACTGAATATTTAGAGTCGTGAGATCCATTCTACCCATGTCGTGCTCGGAATTAAACGTACACCATCGTGCACTATGCCCATTTTAGCGCGGAGATTCCTTTACAATGCGGTGCCATGCCGCGCGGTGAGGATCGGTGGAGTTTTTGGATGGGTGTTTACGATACCGGTGTCCTGCCATTAAACATTTTTTTTATTCAAAAATAATAGGTGCGGCCTATCAATTGAAAACTCCTGCATCACATGCCTTGGATAATTTTTCTTTACAAAAATTCTCCTGGGAAGCTGTGGCCGGATGATTCTTTCGCAGTGACATGTGGCCCATCCACTTACACGGCGACCAAATCGGGCCAAGTTTTCTCTGTTTCTCGGCCGAAGGAGCAGTACGCAGCAGATCAGACAACTGCGGGGCCGAAGACGGTTCGTACTCTTTACCGCTTCAAGCGGTTCACACTATTATTATACTAATACTACTCGCGTTGGAAAGGAAGCAAAGGTAAATTCGTACACCATCGTACACTATGCCCGTTTCAGTTGCGTTGCTGCCTTGCCATCGGGCGCCAATCCCCCGTTTGCCGCGCGTACTTGGCCCTGCTGTGGCGTGACTCAATCGGTCAACTTTTCGCCATTGGGCAGTGCCCCTCTCTGTGTGGCGATGCAGATACCCGGCCTACTGTTCTTGTAAGTTCACGCACCCACTTCCACTGGATACCAAAAGACAAACGCAGCCATCCGTCCCCCAGAAAAACTGTTTGCAAGAAAACCAACCCCCTGCAGAGAAGCGCCCCAAAGTCACCGCCACGATTACGACTTTTGTTCACGCATCTCCCACTTAGCCTCCTCGGGTCTGCGTGCGCGGCGAGTGATTCGAGAGTGACATAACGTTCTCCGCCACGGAACCCGCACGTTGCTGCCTTTCTCGGCAAGGCTCGCCCCGCCCCGTTTTGCGCCACTGAGTCGTCTTGTCTTGTACAGCTCAATTTGGTCAGGCCAAGCAAGGGTGTTGTATCCTGGGAAAATCCACCAGGCGAAGCTGCACATGCTTACTGACGAGTACTCGTACATGGATGGCCAATTTTAGTATAAGTAGAGCCGCTTCTTCTCTCCTGCAACTACACTGGTCTCCCCAGAGTCAAACGCCGCCACCTCCCATCTTTGACTTGGTGGTAGGTCAGCGATTCACCATATAGCTGCGTTTGCGATTTATCCTGCCTCACGCGGAACCCAGCCAGGATGGAGCAACCTCCATCGCAACCGGATAATGCATCCGGCATGCCGACCTCGCCGCGGCTAACCCTCCTAGACTACTTCTTCCCGGGCTACTCGATGCTCGTCTCGACGCTGCAGAGCAGCCTCGGGACCGAGTTCAACGCCTACCTCCCCTACATCATCATGCTTGCCGGCACCATCTTCATCTGCAACTACTTTAGCGGCACCGTCGTCGCCTTCATCGACAACAACCTCATGAGCTCCTTTACCGTCCGCACCGACGACGAGACGTACAACATTCTCATGTGGTGGATGACCCGCCAGCCCTTTGCCCACAACACCCGCAACTTTGTCGTCAACACCTCCATCTACTCTCGCAGCGACTACTTTTGGCGCCGCGGCGACGACAGCGACGATGAAGAAGACGGCGAGGGCCTGGAGTCGCTCGTTGATGAGGCAGACGGCCAAGAGAAGACTGGCGCCGGCGCCAGCAAGAAGCACCTCCTCCACTTCACCCCATCCACCGGCACGCACTGGTTCTGGTACGCGGGCATGCCGCTGCGGTTTCGCCGTATTCAAAATAGCAGCAAGGTCAGCCTGCGCAACCCCAGTGACCAGGAGGAGCTCTCCATTTCGTGCCTCGGCCGCAGCCCGGCCATTCTCAAGAAGCTGCTTCGCGAGGCGAGGCTGCTCTACCTCAAAAAGGACGATAGCAAAACCATCATTTACCGAGCCACCACCTCCGTCTCCTCATACGGCAGCGACTCGTACTGGCAGCGTTGCATGTCGCGCCCCAGCCGCCCCTTTTCTACGGTGATTCTGCCCCAGCAGGTGAAGGACGAGCTCATCGCCGACGCCGCCGACTATCTAGACCCGTCTACCCGTCGCTGGTACGCCAACCGCGGCATCCCATATCGACGCGGCTATCTACTTCACGGACCACCAGGGACCGGCAAGAGCTCGCTGAGTCTTGCTCTCGCCGGCTACTTTCACATGAAGATTTACATTGTCAGCCTCAGCGGCCTTACCGCCTCAGAAGAGAACCTGGCCTCGCTCTTTGCAGAGCTCCCGACCAACTGCGTCGTGCTGCTCGAGGACATTGACACCGCCGGTCTGACCCATACGCGAGACGCACCCGAAAAGGACTCCAAGACCGAAGGCGGCGGCGCTGGTTCAGGCAAGCTATCTCTCTCCGGCCTGCTCAACATCCTCGACGGCGTCTCCGCGCAAGAGGGCCGCGTCCTCATCATGACGACCAACCACCTCGAAAACCTGGACAAGGCGCTCATCCGCCCCGGCCGCGTCGACATGATTGTCCCCTTTAAGCTGGCCAACGCCGACATGAGCGCCTCCATCTTCCGCGCCATCTACTCCCCGTACGAGGACGAGCAGCCCGCCATCCCGCACGATGACCCCAAGGCTCGACGGGGAAGCACGTCATCCATCTCGAAGGAAAAGGACGCGCTGTTGCGCCACCAGGAGGAACAGGCCGCCAGGGTCAAGGCGCTGTCCGAGGCGTTTGCCGCCAAGATGCCCGAGGACGAGTTTAGTCCGGCCGAGATTCAGGGACTGCTGCTGCGGTATAAGCGCAGCCCGGAGAGGGCGGTGGAGGGCGTGGAGGAGTGGGTGGTGCAGACGCGCAAGGATAGGGAGGAGCAGAAGATTGCGGATGCGGAGAAGAAGCGCAAGGCGGAGGAGGAGGCGGCGAAGAAGGCCAAGGAAAAGGCAGAGGAGGAGAAGAAGGAAAAGGAAGAGAAAGAGAAGGAGGAGAAAGAGAAGCAAGACAAGGAAAAGAAGACTCCCAAGGTGAATGGGGTGAAGCCATCAGAAGAGGAAGAGGAGACTTAGAATGCATTGGTTCGGCGTTTCATTTTCCAAACAGATATCACAAGACATAAGATTACATAGACATATAGTCTCGCTTTATACACGGCACACAATATAGACGAGGTATCGGCCACGTCACATCACCATCAGAGTACCAATCATCCATAAAAGTGTATTTATATAGTTTATATTATAAGTGCTTCTCCGCCGCCGCCGCAGCAGCCCGTCCAGCCCTCCTCCCAAACACGGTCCCAGATGTCAACCCGCTGCCACCAGGATAATTCTGATAAAACAGCCCGCCCATCATCTCACCGACACAGTACACCCCCGGGATCAAGCCCCCATCCACGCCGCTAACCAGCTGCGCCGTGTCCGGATCGACCTTGAGGCCGCCAAACGTAAACGTGATTCCGCACGTCACCTTGATGGCCAAGAACGGCGACTTATCCACGGTCAGCGCCCAGTTGGATTTCGCCAACGGCAGCTGCCTCCGCGCCGACTGCGTCGACAACCCATCTTTCACCGACGGGTTCCAGGCCAAATCCGGGTGTTCCTCCCTGTGCGCGCGCACGGCGTCATTGTACTCGTTAACCGTCCTGACAAACGCATCCTTATCCTGCAGACCCCGCGCGGCGCACTTATCCGCCAGCTCTTCGACGGTATCAGCGGTGATGCGCTCGACGCGCTCGGGGCGGTACTCCTCGGCGCGCAGCCAGCCGCTCGTCTGCGCGTCCCACACCTGAAAAGCCGCGTGCTCGGGCTGCGCGAGGATGGCGCGGCCAAACTTGGCGTAGGTGTAGTTGCGCAGGTCGACGCCTTCGTCCACGAAGCGGCGGCCCTCGACGTTGAGCATCAGGCCCAGCGGGTACCCGGACTTGGTGTGCTCGTTGGACGCCTCGCGGTCGCCGGTATCCGCGTCGGCGGCCGCGTCCCAGGCGACAGAGTGGCAGCCGGACCAGTTGCCCACGGGTTGCGCGGCGAGGCTGCGCTGCGCCAGCTCCAGGCAGTCGCCCGTGTTGTACGGCGTGCCGCGCACCTTGGCCATGTCCCACCCGGGGCCGAGGAACTGGCTGCGCATGCGCGGGTTGGCCTCGAAGCCGCCCGCGGCGAGGACCACGGCGCCGGCGGCAATGGTCTGCTCCCTGCCGTCCTTTACGACGGTGGCCAGCACGCCGGACGCAGAGCCCGGTAGGCGCTGCAGATTCGTGAGCGCCGTGGAGTAGGACACTTCGATGCCGTGCCGCGCGGCGGCTTGCCTGTGGTCTGCGATGAGGCTCTTGCCCCCGTCGGGCGTCTTGAGGCACAGGCCGCCCCAGAACTTGATCTTGCCATCCACCTCGTACGCCTGCCTGTTGAACGACAGCTCGAAGCGCACGCCGTTGGCCGCGAGCCACTTGACGGCGTCACTGGACTCGGCGACCAGCGCCTCGGACAGCCTGGGGTCTGAGCGGCCGGCGCACACGCGGTGCATGTCGCTGGCAAAGTCGTCGGCCGTGTACGGCGCCAGCTCGATGCACGACGCCTTCTCGGCGCTCACGTTGCCCACGAGAGGGAGAATATCCTGCAGGCCGCCGTGGGCGACGCGGTACGCGCCGGCTGTAAAGTACGAGTTGCCGCCGGCCCAGGCCTCGGGGCACTTGTCGATGAGGAGGACGCGCTTGGCGCCGGACTGGGCGGCAGACAGGGCGGCGGAGAAGCCTGCGTTGCCGCTGCCCACGACTAGCACGTTGCAGGCCTCGGTGGATGTCATGGTTGAAGGTGTTCGCCGCGTCTGGATGACTGGTCTTATTTTGCCTGGAATGGAGTATTGGTTTGGAGAAAAGTCAATGCAGTGGTGGGGTGATATGATGGAGCGCAGAACACGTGTGATGTATTATAGGCGAGAGTATTATCTGCGTCCTTCGCGTCCTTTTAATGCCGAGTTGCTCGGATGAGCGAGGTTCTTGAGATGGCTCATGACGTTGATGATGGACCCCTCCCGCGGGAAGATGACGGCGCCGAGTGAGGTCCGAAGTGAGGACCGAGGGCGGACCACTTATGAGCGAGCAGCAAATGCCGCAGACTGTGCGATTGAAAAAACAATTCGAATAATCATGGTGATTTTATGCATTGGACAGAATGAATTGAACGAAATTGCGCGGAGTAAATTGACAACTGTCTGTGACGCTTCGTTACATGTCGTCGTTCTCCTGCCAATTTCATTGTCTGTCTGCCGGACCGGCAGCACTGCACTGGCCTTCGGGTCTGGATCCGACGATGGACCCGAACACGAGAGGGGCGGGCAGAGAGGGCCGGCGCGGTGGGCTTGGCCGGCGGATCGGATCCGGGCGACGATGTGGACGAGGCTGTTGACGGGTGACGGATGACGCGCGAGGGGATGGAAACAGGGGGTTTTCGAGAAGGGAGCGTCTGTGATTACCAAAATGACAGGGTTGAATGACACTGACGTATACTATTTTCACATTTCGTTTCTGGAAACTTGGCTAGACATGTTGCACTGCCTGCGGCGAGGCGCAATGAGAGCCGGCTGCCTCTGGAATGGAGCGGAGGAGTGCAGATGTCGGGAAGAAGAAGCAGATGACGTAGTTGTGAGAGCGGGATGCGCAGTGATGTGACGTAAAGAAGTTGTCTATTTTCAGCGATGGAGGCTGACGTTGTTATTTCCAAGGCGGACGTTTCAATGACAAGCAGTTTTGCTACGTGGATGGGAGGATAAGGCGGATAGCGTTGAAGTGTAGCAGCGTACAAAGCATCTTCTGACGTCAGTAAAAATCCAATAAAATTTGACAAGCATTAAAATTACACATTATCTCTTATTTGTATTTTGTATTTTTTTTATTTCTTTGCAGCATTTCTGAGAATTAATTTCCAACCTCAAGTGGCAGTAATCATAACCTCCCCCAATACGGAGTGCTGGAAGCATCATTGTTGGTGGTAGCGTCCAGCGCTAAACCAAACTGGTCCAGTGGCTCAACCAAATTAGCACAGAACAATCCCACACAAGTTTTTTTCTTCGCCTGCGCCATTGCCACACCGATCACCAGCCAGACGCCAGCCCAGCGCCGCACGCAGGGACTGGGGCTAAGGTCTGTCGGCAATGGGACTAGTGGCAGCCGGCTGATCGTGCAGATGGTTGGGTACGAATACGGAACCACTTACCAGCCAGGTGCGGCACGCGATCGGTAGCGGTTTGTGTGTGTGAGAGTGTGAGTGACCCTGCAGCACTGCAGAGAGCCGCATGTCGGACGAGAGTATGCAGGGGAAAGTAGGTAATAAAGGACAGGGAATAGGCGGTTTACTGTTTATTTTTACCTGTTTAATGACAATATTCATGGGTGTATCAGAGCCAAGTCGTTTTCGCAAGCAACTACCCTTCGATTGCCGGAGCCACCATTGCAGCGAGAGCGATTACGGCTCGGCAACGCCTAGTGCGCTCAAGTACACGCGGGAAAAAAAAACGTCATCTAGAGTGAAGCCAGGACCCCAACAAGCAGACTCACTTGCTGACATGCTCCCTGTGCTATTTTATGTGGACATTAGGCAGAAGGAGAGACGGATGGACGGGTTGAATCTGACATCTCATCTGTTTGCCGTCCGAGACGGATGGCAAGAGTATGAATACTACGTGATAGAATGGCCTTTTGTCGTAAATTGGGAGAGAAAGAGTACGACTACGGATGAGACGAGGCGTGGGCGCCATTCTGGTTGTGGCAGCATGGCTTCAGCCTAGAATGAACACTACTCTACCGGCAGAGGAAGAAGGGGCAAGTACATGCGATGACGTCTCGGATAATGATGCAGAGGATGAAGAAATCATGATGAACCTGGGCTCGCGTTTGCACCGGCAGTATGAGGCTTCAATCACCTAGTACGAATACCTCGCTCCCGTACTCGGACGCTGCAGATGCGAAGTCACTGCCCTCGTCTTTACTCAGATTATCAACTGTGGACCCCAACACCACCCCCCGAAAAATGCCCACCGAAAATCCCCACCAAAAAACTATTTGCCCCTGGACCCAGATCCGCTCCTGTTGCTCCTCTGCTGTACCAATGCAGAACAGACTTTTGGGCGGGAGGGACACCCCAACCCAATGTACCTTGCCCAAATAAAGGGCGGTGAAAATCCTGATAGTGACCTCGACCTTGCTTTGGGGCCCTGCCGGCCTCGCTCCCATTGATAAGGTGCCCCCATCCCACTCCTCCGCCACTACGTTGCTCTTAGCTCGACCCTGCTACTTCTGCCTCCGATCCATCTTCTTCCCCTTTAACCTCTCTTAACTCTCTCTTTCTCTCCTTTCCATAATTCAAGACCCCTTCTCCCAAAAGAATCACATCTCCCCTATTCCTTTATTCACAATGGCTTCCCGTCCTCAGAACATTGGCATCAAGGCCATTGAAATCTACTTCCCCAGCCAGGTACGTGTGTGCCCTCACTGACCTTGGGAACCCCGCGATGGCCACGGCAGCTGCATTTTTTTTTTCTGCCTCGCTCGGAGGGCTGCTGCCCCTCCTCCGTGGCTCGCAAGCAGCCGCCAGAAACCCTTGCGGCAACTCGACTTTTTGTCTAACTAGACCTCTGCTAACTCCTCCTCGTTGCAGTACGTTGAGCAAACCGAGCTCGAAAAGTTCGATGGCGTCAGCGCTGGCAAATACACCATTGGTCTCGGCCAGACCAAGATGGCTTTCTGCGACGACCGCGAGGGTAAGCTGATTCGTCCGACTCCGGCTGCAAGGCTCCTTTCCATTCGAGAGAAGCCCCTACAGCTATCATCACTCAAATTATACACCCAGACTAACATCCTCCCCAGACATCTACTCCATGGCCCTGACCGTCACCTCCAACCTCCTCAAAAAGTACAACATTGACAAGAACTCGGTTGGCCGCCTCGAGGTCGGCACCGAGACCCTCCTCGACAAGTCCAAGTCGGTCAAGTCGGTCCTCATGCAGCTCTTTGGCGAAAACACCAACCTCGAGGGTGTCGACACCATCAACGCCTGCTACGGCGGCACCAACGCCTTCTTCAACTCGGTCAACTGGATCGAGTCCTCCGCCTGGGACGGCCGTGACGCCATTGTCGTCGCCGGCGACATTGCCCTCTACGCCAAGGGCGCCGCCCGCCCTACCGGTGGTGCCGGTGCCGTCGCCATGCTCGTCGGCCCCGACGCCCCCGTCGTCGTCGAGCCCGGTCTGCGTGGCACCTACATGCAGCACGCCTACGACTTCTACAAGCCCGACCTGACCAGCGAGTACCCCTACGTCGATGGCCACTACTCCATCAACTGCTACACCAAGGCCCTCGACGCCGCCTACGGCGACTACTGCAAGCGCGAGGCCAAGCAGCAGGCCAACGGCACCAACGGCCACACCAATGGCGCCAACGGCGCTGACCTCAAGACCCCTCTCGACCGCTTCGACTACCTTGCCTTCCACGCTCCCACCTGCAAGCTCGTCCAGAAGTCGTACGCCCGTCTCCTGTACCACGACTTCCTGGGCAACGCCGATCTCCCTGCTTTCGCCGAGGTCGCCCCCGAGCTCCGCGACATGGACTATGAGAAGTCCCTGACCGACAAGGTTGTCGAGAAGACCTTTATGGGTCTCACCAAGAAGCGCTTCCAGGAGCGCGTCGACCCCGCCATCCAGGTCGCCACCCTGTGCGGCAACATGTACTGCGCCAGCGTCTGGGGCGGTCTCGCCAGTCTGCTCGCCTTTGTCGACAGCAAGGCCCTCGAGGGCAAGCGCATCGGCCTCTTCAGCTACGGCTCCGGTCTCGCCTCCAGCTTCATGTCGTTCCGCGTCAACGGAAACGTCGACCAGATCCACAAGGTCCTCGACATCCCCGCCAGACTCGAGGCCCGCCGCGCCGTGCCCCCCGAGACCTACGATGAGATGTGCAACCTCCGCAAGGGTGCCCACCTCCAGAAGGACTACACTCCCAAGGGCGATGCCTCCACCATTGCCAGCGGTGCCTACTACCTCACCAAGGTGGACGACATGTTCAAGCGCGAGTACTCTGTCCAGGCTTAAGCGTCACCTGAAGCCTGCAGACGAAAGGGGGAAGAGCGTGTTTGATGGAGTTTTCAAGATTTCAGCTATCTAGCGTGTGCGTGCTTATTTCTTGTGCACGCCAATCTATTTACGACACCAACAAGGACGACTTGAGACGAGGAGGACAGATCAAAAGAGTAATAGACCTGGGCTGGACGTGGTGCCTTTTGGAGCCCACTAATGAATTGCTTCTGGCAGCAGAGGCAGCCTGTTTTTAGACGCTAGACGGGTTTTTGTGTATATAATCTAGAGGCGCTGGGTAGTCACGTTCAAGCTACAAAAACATATATACATATACGGGAATACAATATTTCAAGTTTTCTCTAGATTTCTATATTTCAAAAATGTGCGAAATGTGTAGATAATTACACAGCAACACCGCTTACCGCTATGTGTCTATTCAAATCGGTATCTATACAAAAATTTATACACGTGTAACCAAAAAAAAAAAAAAAAAAAAAAAAAAAGACCTCTTAATTCTCCTCGCCCTTGTACTTCCACAGCGCCCGCCTATGCAGATGATAGTCGCCGCTCTGAATCGCCTTCCAGATGCCGTACAATCCGCCAACGGGCCACTTGCCCTTGGCGCTCTGCCGAAACTGCTCCCGGTTTTGGCGGTTGGCCTCGACGTCAATCTTGACCTTGTCGTAGACGCTCGGCAGGGTCGTGGCGTGGTACTTTTCCCGCAGCGCGTCGTACCAGCCCCTCCCGCCGTAGAGGCTCCAAAAGTCCGACTCGGGGTAGTAGGCGTGCGCGTACAGCCACTTGCGGCCGCCCAGCGACGTCAGCTTGTCCTCGAGGGCGCGGTTCTTGTCGACGAATTCGTCAAACGAGGTGGGACCCCAGCCCCAGAGGCCAATGTTGAGCATGGGTGCTGAGAGCTGCGTTGCCTGTTCCCCTTCGCTAGCGGCAGCAGCGGAGGATGAAGACTCGCTACTGCTGCTACCGGTGACGGGGTGGAAGGTTGGCTGCGGAGCGGGCTTCAGCGGGCACAGCCAGAGCGGCCAAATGTCAAACTTGTCGGCCGTGTAGTCGACAAACTCCTCGGCCTTTTCGTACGGCAGGCCCAGGTCCTGGACGACGAAGCGCGCCGACTCGCCGCTGGCGTGCAGCGCGCGGTACATCATGCGCGTGTGGATAAAGTCGTCGAGGAACCAGCGCGTCCACCGGTTGAACGGCACCAGCTTAAAGTACGTCCAACCCTGAGCGCCGACCCAGAAGCCTGCCCGGTCGTAGCGGAACAGGTACTCTGCGAGCGGGACGTACTCTGTAAACGAGGATTGTTGGACGAGTGCGTCTGCGTCTGCGTTTTCGTCCCCTTCAGCGTCGGTGGCGGCGGCGCTGCTTTCACCGGTTGCCGCGGCAGTCAGCGACGCGCGCGACGGGAGACCCTTTGTGCAGTCCTTGGCGTGCAAGTAGAACCAAGGGTCCCAGGCGCCGCTAAACGTCTGCGGCTTGCACTCGGCGGGCTTGTCGTCAGTCATGCGGCCGGTGACGACGACGCCGTGGTCCTTGGAGAAGAGGATGCCGTCGACGTAGTCGTTGGCCGGGTCCTGCGTCTCGGCGCGCACGCGCGCCACGGCCTCGGCCACGGAGCTGGTGCGGTGGTACGTTGTGCGCACCCACTTACGCGCCTCGACGAGCTTGAGCTCCATGAGCGTCGTGACGCCCAGCGAGCCCACGGCGCCCGCCGCGCCGCGAAACAGGTCCGCCCGCTCCTCGCGCGAGGCTTTCACGACCTCGCCGTTGCCCAGCACCATTTCCACGTGGTTAATCGTCTCGTCAAAGAAGCCGTGGCGGAACGACGAGCTCTCCCCGGCCGTGCCGGCGAACCCGCCGCCCGCCGTGATGCCGGGAAACTCCATCACCACCGGCGGCACCAGCCCGTGCGGCAACGTCGCCTCGACGAGCCGGTCCATGGGGACATTGGGCTCGACGAGGGCGGTCCGCGTCGCGCGGTCGACCGAGAGGACGTTGGAGAGGGCGCTGATGTCGACGATGCCGGCCTGGCCGGGCCGCGGGCGGGGGCGCGTGCTGTTTGTCGAGCCGTGGAAGATGCGGTAGGATTCGCGCTTGTCGAAGAAGCCGCGCACCGCGGCGGCGATTTTGCTCACGGCTTGCGCGTGCCGCTCCATGGTGTAGCGAATTGGGGGGGTTGGTCGGTATTGGTGCGCGCAATGGTAGTTTGCTGGTGGGAGATCCGTTGAGCTTTGGCCGCGTAACTTTTTTAATTAGTCTCGGATGCAGCCGAGAATGGGGTGGAGCTAGCTCGGGTCGTACCTGAGGGAGCATGGCGACACTTGTTGGGGGACGCATGGCTTACGCTTGTAGTCCATCTCAGGCCTAAGAAAATTAAAAGAACATGGGAAATTCGGTACAGAAGGTTTGAATTTATTGTCAATTTTCAGTGCCGTTGAACGAACGGTTTGCGTTTCCTTGTTTAACCACAATCCCAACACAGGTCATCACATGCCAATGAATACACACTAAGCCAGCACGAGATGATCAGTTAATGCGTACTTATGCTATACGCAGGAGGGTCTATAGTATTTGCATACTCTGTATAAGCATAATTCCAGCTAATTATATGGTATCAAAGACATTGATTGGCCCGCACTTAACAAAGTCTATTTTCGGATCTATGCTTCTGAACCAGCGGCTGGATGCTCAGGGAATGGCTATATCAATAGCGATGAAAGTGAAAGATATAAAACAACACCATTTGGCACCGCTGGTCGTGCTGACGCCGATTTGAATGATGATGTGGTCAGATAAATTAATATCTATTTAGACGCCTAATCGTAGCCGCCTTAGGGCCAGTCCGTAACACTATAATTACTTTTATTGCTGTATATATCACCTATCCCGTGCTGCGGCGCCAATCTTCCACTTCCACGTGTGTAAGCATTTGCTCGCCCATCCCCCTCCACACCAAATTTGCCTCTGTCCCGCCTTGTCCCCGGCCCTAGGGCCCGTCTAATGACTCTCCTAGACGCCAGTTTGCACACCTCTAGTGTCACCGTACTTTCCGTAACATCAAATCTCTGTTTCGAATCAAAACAACAGCAGTGCCGCCTGGTCCATACACCAATAGTGACAGTATAGTTTTGGCGGCAGAGATTCGTAAACGGTTCTGGAAGTTTCTCCGCTCTTGTGGTATGATGCTCGTATTCTTATGCCAAGCCCATAACATAATCGCTATCGTAGAAATTGCCTCATTTGCAGTCATGAAAACAGAGACACCATGCTGTATAGTTTAAACTTCGGCAAAGAAGCTTCGATAAATAGATTGGACTGGCCAAAGGGCGCCAATTGCCAAGGACTTGGCTATTTCTGCTGGTAGCAAATAGGGGGCAAGATGTGCCAACGTCGCAGCTGAAACAGTAATTAAGTGAGGCCCAGCAGCTGTCCAAAAAGCGAAGAAGTAAAACTTTTCCTTCACTTCTGCGTAGTCTGCTTCGCAACTTCGTTTCCGACCACTGCTTTGTCTGCAGCTTGCTTGACTGACGCTACGTAGCAGATGGTGCCCGATAGCTAGAAAAAGGGGATGGAAGAGGCGTATCAATATCCACGTTTGCTGGGAGAATAATGCAGAACCAGTGCTTGGGCTGTAGGCAAACATGAGGATGGTTGGTATTCCAGTCGTCAAGATAAGCGAACACGCCATCAACTTCAGGTCCGTCGCTGCCGAGGGAAACGGCGCCAATAGTCCCTTTTCATTGCTGTGTAGAAGCAGATTAAACGCACACCACGCCGGAAGACCAAAAGCAACGGCCGCAATTTCCATAACCAAACCCCAGATCACATATGGGTATCGTTTAAGCTTAGGCTGAGTTTCGTCCGAAGGCGCTGTAGTATGCATGTCGAGCACAATCAGGATCCAAGCTGACATCCAGAGCCCTAAAAAATGTACTCCTTGTACGAGAAGACTTATATTGCGGTGGTCGAGAATGGTCGAGAATGGTCGAGAAGATACTAATCATGACGGAAATGCCGACGTCCAATGGAGTTAACCCAGTCCAACTAGTTCTGAGCGGAATATCAGTCCCTGGCAAGACTGGACGATTGGACCAAATGTTGTCCAACAACAGGCTCACCATGCCATTTTGGAGGCTGAGAATATGTGGGATAATGAGGGCTACAACGGAAAGGAAACTCAGCAACCCTGAACTTTTCGGCAATGTCGACATTTCTTGTCCGGCTGTACTTGAGCTCAGTATTTGCCGCAGTTACTTAACGCTGACTTTGCCATTCAGCCACAAAAGAGGCAGTCAAGATTCGCTTCATTTATATGCTTGACAGAAAGATTCATTCTCGCATCCCGAAGCGGAAATGCTCCACATGAATCTTTGGGAGTTCTTCGGAGGTTGACGTAAACATACAGATGAAGTCAGGAAAGCGCTGTTGGAGCCACCAGATCCGGCGGGGTTTGCCGCCGCCTTTGGCGGGTTCGACAGTGCGGAGCCAGGTGGTACGGCAGGTACACAGTACCTGGGCTGACGTGCCTGCAGGGACCCGAAAGCTGCCCCTAACTATAAGCAGGCACCTGACATAGCTATATTATTTTAGTTAGCTACTCTCTGAGATCTAGGCCTTTATCTACTTTGATCTTATTAACTATACCTATTTTTAGTAAATATTTATATATTTAAAAATAATAGCCTTCTTTAAGATTTCTAAATAGGCTTTTTATCTATCTTTATTATCTTACTATTTTTATTATTATAGTACTATATATTACTTATTTATAAAAGGCTAGTAAATATATTATATATTATATTAACTTTATTATATAATTTATTAAATAAAGAAATAATAAATAGAAAGTTAAAAAGTTAGAAATCTTTACTATTAAATAATAAGCTACTTTCTATTAGTAGCTAAAGGATATAAAGTTTTTTAAGCTAGATTATTATAATATTATAAGGATTAATATTATTAAAATATTAAGAAAATAAAAAGTATATAATTTACTTAGCTAATTAATATATTTAATATTAATATACTATTAGTTACTATTATATTAATTAATTTAGAATATAGAAAGATATAATCTAAATATTAGATTATAATCTTAATATTTTAAAATTATAAGATTTTTAGCTATTTGCCTATAGTATTACTAAAATTAAAAGGAAATATTTTAAAAGCTTAATTATATATAGCTCTATCCTCTAATATTGCTATAATCTTAAGATAAGATTATAGAGAGCATCCCTATCGTTATCAACTAGGGAAAAGGAGGTATTAAGTAAAATTACTAATACCCTTACTATAAGATTATTACCTTTAATCTATTACTATTATTTAAATCTAAGCTAAAAATATTAAAAATCTTTTTAAGAGCTATTTATACTTTTACTATTTAAATCTAAAGACTATATAGAATATCTAAAATTATAAAGGAAAAATTAAAGTTTCCTAAGGGAAAACCTTTATCTTACTTTTAAGACTATTTTATAGTACTATTATAAGGTATATATAGCTATTATATTTTATATCCCTATAACTAGCTTTAGTTTATACTATAGTTAGTGATCTTTTTAGTTAAGTAAGTAGATATTTAAGCTACTTCTATACTATAATAATTAGTAGTAATTGTGCTACACCTCTAGTGTTCGAGTCCTGGCTCTATAGGGAGATGCAACCTTAGAGGCACAGTGCAGGTGTTTGCAATCCTCCGGAGGGCCACGTACAGAGAGTAGGTTAGATCACTAGAGAGTAACCAGCTACAGGCTTGCCTGGAAAGATCCCTATAACCTGTGGGCAGGTTCTTCTCTTCTGCAGAGAGGGGCACTTGTTACGTTTTATATCCCTATAACTAGCTTCAGTTTATGCTGTAGTTAGTGATCTTTTTAGTCAAGTGGGTAGGCACTTGAGCCACTTCTGTACTATGACAATAGCGGCTAGAGATATACTAAGGGGTGGTTTATAGTATAATAGTATTTTTATTATCTCAGTGCGCCGGCCTCCCCCGTTGGGTTTGGCGGCACCCACCCGCCCTGCTTTTATCCCTCGCCGCTTTGCGCGCCTGCTATAAAGTTCCCCTCTGCCTACCTCACTTCCTCCTCCCAACTCACTTCTTCTCTATATTTTCCTACACCCTTTGCGGCCACCCTTTGGCGTCGCTGCTGTAAGACGAAAGAGGCGAAGCCTGCTCACGCTGCTTCTGCCTACCCGCCCCCTTGTTTTTACCTACTGATGCTGTTTTCGTGCCCTTGGTGCATGCCTGCTATTTTTGTGACGGCGGCCGGATGCTCTGTATTACTTTTGCGGCGTCACTTGACGTCTGATCTACTTTACTTCTCTAGCACTGTCTACAATAGCAGCGGTCGACGCTGTGAGCTCGATGCCTGGGAGCAGACGACTACAGCCTTTTGGCTCCTTCCGACTACGACCAGACGCTTGCCGCCTATACACCTGCTTGATAATAGATATGGAGAATCTTCTGCTATAAGAGGCCTCTGATGGTCTCGATCTGACCTGTCATATTGGATTATATGAGAATCCACCGAGCTGAATCTGTATGATGCTACTAAGAGTGGAACATAAGGGGATCAGGGCGGGACCGTCGACATACATTCCGACTAAGGGCATATGCTGTGGCCCCTTGTGTCTTGTGTCTTGGCGGTTTATGATTATCTGTTGCTAGCTGCCTAATTAGAATGTCACTGTGTAAGTTATAGCCTTATAGGTAGGTTCTTACTTCTGTAGTTTGTGCTGGGCGTTATATAGAGATGCTTAGGATTGTGTATGTCTGTGATGTGGTAATGTTGCCTTGACGGATCTTAAATAAGGCAATTTATGTATTTTGCCTGACTGGCTCTAAGGATATGAGTTATGTGATACGATTGGCTTGTGTGTCTTATATGGCTTTATTATGATGATGTACGAGGCGATAGATTCTTGGCGGTTTGCCTGAAAGTGGTTCTTGACCTGGTACTCCTTGTGGTACTATGTGTAGCCTGTGAAGAGGATGGAGAGGCGTGGTGGAAGGATTGATTGTCTGGTCTTTGAGGTGGCTTGTGTACTGCAGTTATATATTGGTAGGAGAGGGGTAATAGAGTAACTTAAGGGGCTATTAAAGGCGCCTCTCTAGCTAGTAACTTTTGTGCTGAGCTTTGTCTTGTTATGTGTACCTTACCTTGTATTGCTATGCACTGTTGTATATTTTGCTAAGAGGCTCTTCTAAACCTTTTTTTATAGCTTCTTTGCTATTTAGTCCTAAGATATACTATAGCCTCTTAAGTTAACTTTGATTATTAAACTATTTAGATATTGTAATATATTAGTATTTAGCTATCTTTCTATATATCTAAGTTATAGTGATAGCTGATAGCTTTATCTTATGAGGCTGCCTGCCTTAGTGTGGTTGACAATGCTCTACCTAAGGAAGTGCCCTCTCTATTATAGGTATAGGTGTTAGGCAATAATAACTTGATTTATATCTCTAATAATGCTATATTAGATATAAACAAAGTATTATATAATAAACTAGTTAATAAAAATCTTGTATCTGTTAAAGCTATAGTGCAGTCTATAGTAGTAGAAATACTAATTATTAATAGTATAGGTATATAGCCTATATACTATAGCTAATTCTGCCTTTAGTACTGTTAATAAGATTGCTAGATGATGACTGTAGATTAATATTAAATTATAAGGATAAGTATAAGGTAATCTATTGATTAGCTTCTTTAATACTGCCTGAATATAAATTAATTAATTATAGTCTTAGGCTATTATTTTATAAGTCTGTGGTGAATTATCTGATGAATCTTTTATTGCTAATGCCTTAAACTTATATATCTATGCCTACTTTAAGGCCTATAATATTGTGAAATAATAGTCTATTGCCTTAACCTCCTCCTTAGTATACTGTCTCTATGCAGATAAGCTGTACTTTGGTATTAGCTATTGATAGAGGTATAAATAAGATTGATATTAGAACTTTAATATAGATATATTTACTGGATAAGTCTGAGAGTGATTTAAGTATGCTAGGATCTATATATAATAAGAATATAGCAAATAGATGCCTTATTTATTATATATATTAATAATTATATAGTAAGAGGATAAGTGAAGTATCACTAGACTATTATATAAGTAGTTAAGTGTGGAAGATCTATCTAGTATATTAGGTGATGTAGAATATTGCCACTCTACTGATTATAAAATTGAGGGGGATAGTGACAATTAGTTGAGTGAAGTTGATTGACTATCCTATAAGTGTTGTAAATTTTGAATAATCTTAAGAAGTATAAGACCTCTAAGTGAAGGGAGCCTATATTATATGTCGATAGATTTTAATTAAGTAGTAAATCTAACTTCCTTAGCTATATTAGAGTATATAGCTAGTGTAGTAGGGTCTAAAGATATAGTGTTTGATAAATAGATTTTATAAGATATAGTCTTAAAATAAATAATTATAAATAGGAAGGTAACTTTCTAGTTCTAGTTTGACTAGGACTTATATATAGAATATAGGGTAGGAATAGGTATAAACTGAAAAGCGATAAGCTGGTAGGGCAAGGGCTTAACTACTATTGTTAAGGGCGGTGTAAGAAGAATATTTACCCTGGAGGAGGATTGATGGCTTGTTGAACTGAAGGGATGATGGGAACTGCCTTGGGCGGAAATTTATTGATGTTTTTGTAAGAGATTTGTATAGTGTTTAAAGGAGTCTCTTTAAGTATGGTATTGTATGAAGTTGAAGTTTTGAGATGCCTATTGAGTTTAGAATTGTTATGCTATCTGTGTTGTTATAGACTGTATTATTTTCTTGGAGTTGTTGTGTATTTTGTCTAGTGATTTTGATAATATTTGTGCTTGAACTGGCTATAGGTATGTATAGTGAGTTAATATACGGTATTAATGATATAGATTTCGATAGTAAATGGAAGTATAAATGTATGAGACTTAGTTGTGGTGAAGTTGGCAAAAATAAATAGGTGGATTTGAAATCTAGATATAACTACTTTGATTGGGAGTATTTGCTAGAAATTATAAGCCTAGAAAGGGAAGGCCTAAGAGTTTGTGACTACTTTGAATGTAGGAATGCTGTAGAAAAAGGTGGCTACTGTGGACTATTTTTGAGTTATGTTGCAAAGTTTTATGGTGTTGGCCTGTGCTGTTGCGATGCTAGCGCTATAGAGTCCTAGAATATTCTATGAGCAAAAAGCGGATGTATTATAGCAAAAAGAGAAAAATTATATAGTTGTACTAGGTACTTGCTGAGTATTATCTTTCTTAAATCTGTCTTATAGCTTGTAGTCATGGATATTCTATAGCTGGTGGTGTTTTCTGATTGTGTCTAGGAATTGGTCGGACCTGCTATGCTTGAAAGGAACTGTTTGTAGTCTACTTGGTTGGTTGATGATGTAAGAGTTGTGATCAATGTATAAATTAGATTGTTCTTGAAAACTGCGCTATAGCAAACCCCTATATATTGATATTGTAAGAATATTATATAAATATACTATAATTATATTAAGAATATATAAAAATCTAATATTATTGATTAGGTTTTCTAAATATTTTACTATTTATATTGAATTTGTTATAGGTTTCTTATTCTTCTAACTAATAAGAAATCTAGAATAATATAATAAATTAGTAATAAGCTTATATAAGCTGGAAATATAAGTATATAAAGAGAGAATTTCTTCTACTAAAAGATTTTTAAT
>PXYN01000268.1:0-112483 GCA_003056585.1 Lecanicillium sp. MT-2017a
TTTATAATAAGTTTATCTTTAAGATATAAGGTATAGATCTTAGTAAGCTAGATATTATTAGCTTAGCTTATAATATCTACTAATTTTAAAAGATCTTATAATATAAGCTTACTAAATATTCCTTTTATAATAATAATAAATTTATATTATTAGATAGCTATATCTAAGCTAAAGATAGTATATACTTAGTCTTTATTCTATAGGAGGAGGTTTACTTTTTCTTATAAGGTAATAATAATATCTTTATTTAGAAGTTGCCTTATACCTTTAGCAATTTTACTAGGTAAATATATATTAATTATTATTAATATATTTTAAAGTAACTTATTTTTAATTTATTCTAAAAAGTAATAGATATTAATAAAGATTTTATATTTATATTAGCTTAATATAGGCTTAATATTAGATTAGATATAGCTTAGTTAGGTAAATAGAATATTTATAATTTCTATCTATATCTTTAGCTAGGCTATCTAAAATAAAAGTAAAAGTAATTATTTAATTATAATTTAGATAATTTTAGTAAGGCTCTATTCTATTTTAATAAGGTTAAAGTTAGTTTAATTTTAAAGTTTTTCTATTTTAGTAATATTATTAGCCTAGTAGGTAAGGAGTTAAGTAATAAGTATTTAGGCCTTAATAATTACCTTCTATAGTATAAGGTCTAATATTTATTTAGTAAGGGTATAGATAGCTCCTAAAGGGATTTCTAGCGTTTCTAGCTCAGTTTTGAGTGGTGGTGATAGGTTAGAGGCGGCAATCCTATAGTAAGGGTGCTAGTGACTCTGCTCGATTCCCCCTTTTCCCTGGTCGATGACTATAGGGACGCTCCCTACGATCTCGTCTTAGGATCGCGGCGGCATCAGGGGGTAGAGCTGTATGTAATTAAGCCTTTGAAGGGTTTCTTTTTGATTTTAGCATCACTGCAGGCAAACAGCCAGAAATCTTACGATTTCAAGGCAAAGATATATGATATACATTAGAAGTGCCTCGAAATAAGTGAATGCATTGTTTGGTATCATGGTGAACTTGCGTAGAGAAAATGGTAAGTATAAAAAGATGAAAAATGCCAAATGTCGTGTTGGAGGTACCATTGACTGTTGAAGTGTCTTTTCCCCCAATTGCGCCGTGTAATAATGCTCACTTTCGATACGTCTAAGCCGACAATCTTCCCTCCAAAAGAGAAAAATATGACCCAAAAGCGGTATATATATATATAAAATGTAAAGAACCCAAAAAATCATAGTCTATCAATTCCTTTTCTTTTTGTCCCTTGTCATGTGTATGATTTTTCTGTCAAATATCACTAGCCATGTCCCTTTAGCTAATGGCGCGCATCGTCAATTCAACAACGGCAAAGGTGCCGGCGCTGACGGGCATAGCCCTCATGAGGGTAGGGCCAATGCCGCGCCAGAAGCCGCCGGCGCCTCCCTCGCGCCAGGTGGCGGCGAAGCAGCTGCGCATGGAGGGGTATCGCTGGTTGGCGCCGAAGCCGTCGGTCTGCATCTTGCTCTTGATGACGTCAAAGGGATAGCTGGCGAGCCAGAGGAACTCGCCCGCGACACCACCGTAGGCGGCAATCTTCCAGCTGGGGATGTCCTTGCGGTCGATGCCGTTGCGCTTGGCGTCGGCGTTCATCATGTACTCAAAGGAGGTGAACCAGGCGCCGTAGGCGGTGGCCTCACGGAAGAAGGTGACCGAGGTGCCGCGGTAGACGCCGCCAAAGAGACCCTTGTGGGCAATGAGCTGGCGGACGCAGTCGATGGGGCCGGCGTACAGGCGGCCGGCGCCGTGGGGCTGGCTCTGCAGGCGGATACGGATGTGCTCGATGGGGCTGGACAGGCCGGTGTTGGCGATGCCGGCAAAGGCGCCGGCGGCGTAGTACTGGCCGTAGCTGAGGGGGCCCGTGGACTTGTTGCGCTCCTCGAACCAGCGGCGGGCGGCGTGGAAGCCGGCAAACTGGACCGAGACGCAGGCGCCGATACCGATGAGGGGGGTCAGGGTGCCCTTGTAGAAGGCGAGGGGTCCCTCGGTCTTGTAGATGGAGGACGCGGCCTGAAGGGCGCCCGAGTATTGGGTTGTGGTCTGGAGGCGAACCTTGACAATGTCAAAGGGCTGGCCTGTGGGCGGGGGAAGCGTTAGTTGATTGCGAGGTGCTATAGGTTGGGACGCGGGGAAAGACGAGAGTTGCGACAAGCTAAGATGGCATATGACATCCATGGACAGCGTTGCCGCAACGGCTCGCCCGTCTCGTTAGGTCGCGACTTACCAATCAACACCTGGGCCATACCGCCTAAGGCTCCGGAGAAGAGATCCTTGAGGGCATTGCTGGCGCCGGCAGCGGCGTGCTGAGGCTCACCGAGGATTTCGTCGACAACGATAGGGGCACCCATGATGACGGCTGGGTGATGATGAGGAGGTGAATTGGCGTTCTACCGCTGCTGCTTGGTGGCGACGGCGGGTGGTGGTGGTGAAGTTATGTTCGGAGGTTTTGGCGTGTTCGGCAATTGGCGGTTAAAAGCAAGACGAGCGAAATGCGCGCGTTGGAAGAGAAAGATGGCGAGATAAAAAGTCAAACTCGACAATTCTAGAAGCAAAAAGCACTTGAAAATGCAAAACCAAGAGGAATGTCCTCAAGCAACAGTCAAACAAAGGACTGTATGGGCGCCGATGATGATGGCAGAATAGAGCGAGCGGCTACCAAAAAAAAAGTGAGAGAGAAGGCGTTCCCCGAGTCGGAGGCGATGATCCGATGGGGTAATTAGGCGGGCAGGCGGTCCGATGTCGTGCTCGCTTGCCTGCGGGCGGGAGCGCTGGCGGGGGAGCTGACAAAAGCCCGCGCAACGTGTGTCTCGGGTCGCGGGGTGGGAGAGAGTGTGTGTGAGAGACGGCCGAGGGGAGGGGGTTTCAGTGTGTCATAACTGGGGCCGTTTGACTGCAGCTATCCGGCGTTTGCCGTGGGTCGACCGTCGTCCAGCTCCGATGGGCTGCGAGTTGGTGGATAAATTTATTGTAGTTAAAAAAATGAAAAAGACAAGTTTTAGAGAGGTTTGTCACTGTAAACATCCATGTGTGTTTAATGTGATTTTCTCGCGAATAAAAATAAAATAAAATAGAAGTCGTTGCATAAACCTGCAACAGCTCACATATCTCGTTCCTTGATCAGTCCTGCAAACGAAGCACCTGTCTCTCATCCACGTTCGACACCTCGCCTCAACGCCGCCCGCTTCCCACAATGCAATATTCTACAACCAACACAGACCCCTACAAAACTGCAAACGCATACACAACTGCAACCGCGACCGCGACCGCGACCGCCCTGTTCAAGGATTCACATACGGCGGCGCAATCAACTTCGCCCCGTCCAGCTTGAAGTGCCGGAGCCGCCCAACGTCGACATCCCTCAGCACACGCGTATTGACCGGGTGAATCGTCTTGTGCTTCGCCTCGCTCTTTCGCTTCTTCTCCGTCAGCGCGGCGTACTCGTCCGGCGGCAGCGGGTTGTGCGCGTTGGTCAGCACGACGGCGCAGTGCTTGCAAAACGTCTTGGCAATGATGCGCGCCGAAAACATGTAGCGCCCAATGTCGGCTTCGTTGCCGGCGAGGACGACCTGTGCGGTCTCTGGGTAGACCCAGAGGGCACCAATCTTGGCCGCCATGTTAGCCTTTTTCTCTTTTTTTGCACAGGGGAATGTATCCCTTCAAGGTCATGGAGTTGGGAGCTGCTTACCCGTTCACAGATGCTGCAGTTGCACACGACCATGCCCGCATCATCGTTGTCTTCAATGGGTTTGTTGACCATGGCAACTGTCACGCGGCCGCAGTGGCAGCTGCCCGTGTACAGCTTGCCGCCTTCAATGGCCGTGGGCTCGGCGCCCTTGTGCTCTGGCGCAACGTAGGGCTTGCCGAGCTCCGATCCCTTGATGCTGTAAATTGCCATACCGAATCAGTACTTATACCCCGACCAAATGGCATTCAAGGCCCCAAAGCCGGAGAAGACTTACAAGGTTCGCTTCAGTTCCCACGTGTTGATTCCTTGAATCGCATGGACCTGTTTGTTCATATAAGTTACCAATCCCATCGTAGCTGCCCTGGCTTGCTGTCTCTTACATTGAGCCCGATATCCTTATCAGGCGGTGCCCCGGCTGGACAAGTCACGACAAGCCCCGTAGCACAAACCGGGCAAAACTATGCGGCATCCATCGTTAGCCACGCGGACCATGGCCAAAACATCTCCTCCTATCAGTATCCAACGCACCTTGTGCTCCAGGTTGTTGCCGCCAAACTTGTACGTAACCATGTCATCCAGCGAGCCCTTGACCATGGTGAAGTTCTTGGCGACACCGGTAAAGACAAACAAGTAGCCCTTTTTCACACAGATGCTGCAATCGCACTCGCTGACACTCGTAATCTCCGGCACCCGCGCCTCGTAGACGAATGCGCCGCAGTGGCAATTGCCGCGATATGTGCGGGTTTCCGCCGTGGACTGTTCAGCGGCCATTGCGCTCACAAGTTGTTAGTCGTTGGGGAATTGGTGTGTAATCGGATCTTTGTCCTGGTTAGGCTCAATGTGTAAGAGATTGAGCTCGTAAAAGAAACCTTGCGCAAACCACCAAAGTCCCTTATATTAATGCCTTCTCAACATTAATGCCTCCTCAACATTAATGCTCCCGAATTGGTTGCGCTGCGTACGCCAGCCTTGGTGCCTGAGCAAGGCAGAGCTGAACGCGCCTCCCCGCCAAATCTGGCTACTCGCCGTGAACAACGCTAACGATCGGCGCAACGGGCGCCCGAATCTTACAACCAACTTCCCTCAACCGGGCTTGCCTCCCCGCAGTTCCCACCGCAGCACTTGCTCAAACATGTCGCCGAGCAGCCAATTAGCCAGAGACGAGTAGACTGTAAAGCAACGTTCCTAATTGACAACAAGACCTGGAACAAGAGTCACGACCAGACGCTAAACCGTGTCCTCCGTCATTATTTTTACGGCGTTGAGTGAGAGTACATCATATCTACACGTCTGCTTCCAATTGTACACAGAGCGTTCGGTAATCTGATCACCATGTTACATCCTTTTATTTCTATACCAGCTTGCTTGTGATAGTTCTATATTAGCGCGGCCTCATGTCTAACCAGGCGGCAGGCAGGTGCATTATTTCTTCTCGTCCTTTGCATTAGCCAGCGCTTCCGCATTCTGCTCAATCGCCTCCTTTAGCTTCGCAATCACCTCTGGCTGGTTGCTAAACGCCGTCTGCAGAATCGTTTCCATCTCGCTCTCCACCTTTGCAATCGGCTTCGCGCCCGGCTTTCTATTGTTGGCGTCATTCACCAGGGTGCCCCACCGTCTCGTAAACCCGTAGATGGACTGACGCAGCAGCTCGTCCAATTGCTCGCTCATGTCCTCGACTGTAAGAGTCTTGGCCGTGACAGTGACCGCCGGAGCGCCGCGCGCCCATAACTGCCCGCCGAGGATGTTGCCGATGAAGCCCACCCAGTTCTGCGGGCTCAGCGTATCCCAGATCTGGCCAAAGTGCTGCATGGATGGCGGCTGGCTGCGGATGTCGCCAATCTCGAGCGACACCAGCTCATTCTTGATAATGAGCAGGTTCTTTACCATGAAAAGGTCTGCATCGGTTGCCAGCTTGAGCGACTGAATGCGGCTCGCCGCTTGCTGCAGCACCTGGATTGTCTCTCGAACAATGCTGAATACTACTGGGCTATTCTGGGACTGCGGTGAGGTTAGCACACAAGCACATCATGTGGCGGCACGGTACTTACAGATCTTTCCTTGGGCATGGCATGGTCAAACATGGCCAGCAGCTCAACGGCTCTCTTCACCAAAGGATGGGCATTGGATGACGCAATTCCGTCAACGACCGGCCCAATCTTGAGCGTGTCGTCCTGCAATGGGGCTTTTGTTATAGATTTGCTGATTTCAGCGTCGAAAGCACTGTCGACAAACGGCCACAAATGTTCAACTAGTAGCCGAGCACCATATTCTCGGTACTGCTTGGCCGTAACGACGTCTTCTTCGTCGCTCTCCGAAATGCCGTATTCGCTGGCCATCCAGCCGACCACGTTGCACACTGCCTGAAGATCTGCTGTCTGCAGAGAGGCTTGCAAAGGCGTAGCCAGAGGAATCAGGTTTCCGGGATGCACCATGGCAGTTTGGATCGTCTTCAGAGCCTGGAATACAGACTCGGACGACGTGCTCCAGACAGGCTCAATGCCAAACACCTTGACAAAAAGACTATTTTCGTTGTATATTCGTTCAAACACCTGCTTGACCAGGTTCCTCGACGCCGTCTCCACGGAGAGACTCTTGACCTCCTTTTGGAACTCTTCCACGTCGTGCTGCGTCATGACCTTTGCGTCTCGGTCTCGGTTTGTCAAATATGATCGAAACATGCCAAGTGCTGAGCTTGCGTAGACTGAAGAGTTGCGAACCGAGTCATCCAGCCTTCCATACTGATCAAACACCCGACGTGTTACTTTCTGGACGTTCGGCAGCAACGAATACGAGTCGAGTATCATTTCCTCATATCTGCCAAACGCCAGCGCATGACGTGTAGATTCTGACTTGGTAGCGGTGATTTGGCGCGAGATTTCCGCGGAAATCTTTTCCAGTCGGCTTGTAAACCCGTGGTCGAGCAGATGTAGCGCTTTTGTAAGCAATGCATTGTATCGTGCCAGGTAGGAATCTCGTTCGCGGTAGTTTTCCTAGGTCTTTGTTAGCATCAACCAGCACACGCTTGACAAGTAAACAATTTCCCATACATGATCCTCCATGAATGCAATACAGGCGTCGATATTGTCTAGCATCTCCCCGAACGATTCGTCGTCGACTAGACGTCCCGCGCCGGGAGCATTCAGGCGTCTCGTAGCAGTATCAAGATACGAGTAGTAATAATAATCTGTTCCAACCTCGTCTGCCAACTTTTCCAACTTCTTTTGCTCGTTGAGCACCTCTTCGCACTGCGATTGGAAAGTTGATGTTTGCGCCTCGACGGATTGGAACGAATTTGAAAGCTGGGTCAACAGTTCGAGGGTCGCATTCGCATCGTCGATTAAGCCACCGAGGTGTCTTTCGGTTAACTGCAGCTGGTCTCGGTATAGTCTATTGCGCATTAGCAAGTTGTGGTAAGGCAGTCTGGGGCACGTGCTTACAGGTATTCCCGTTGGCTGCCTTCCAACAGCTGGTAATCATATGAGTCCGCCGCCGTCACATCGCCTTGTTCAATGCTAGATGCCTGCGGGGCATTCCCTCCTAGCATCAGTGCCTCCCATGTCCTATTCTTGCGCGACGTCTTCTTGGGCTTCCTATGCCGTCCATCTTCATGCAATTGCGCCTTGACGACTTCGTAGAAATCAGAGTATGAGGCGGCTCGGCGCGGCAGTGAGGGCTCCGGCGGAGCATCTATTTCCTCCGTGTCTTCGGCAACGCTATTCAATGGCTGCGCGGCCTGCTGCTCCTGGCCAATTCCCTGGAATCGATGTCAGCATGGCAAGTAACACCCCGCAGCGGGGGGTTGCCATTGAGGCCACGTACATTGGGCTGTTGTAGGAGAGACTCCCTTCGCCGGTGACCCGAAGCTGCAGTGGTAGAGGCAGGCTTCCTAGCAGTAAGTTCGGGTACAAAGCTGTACCACGAGTCTTCGTACATGGCTGCTAGGAGCTGTTGGCCTTTGGTGATGGATGGAGTGCTGGCCGAGGCGCTAGAAGCCACGCGTTGGCTGTCAAGGCGGTCGGAAATACAAGCTCCGGCAGCCGATTGACGTCGGCCAATGGCGCCGCGCCTTAAGTAGCTTACCCGGGCGGCCCACACGGAGCTGAGGGGACCCACGGCATTTTATGCTGGAGCTCTGGCGATACCCTGACATCACTCTTTTTCACTGAATAGAGCGTCTCGTTGCAGAGGCAAATCGATCTGAAAAGTGCTGAGCCGCAAGCGCAGCGCATCCCCAGCACTATGAACGCATCGCATATTGCGCTTAGGCGAAGCGCGACACTTCCGCTGCGTGCCGTCGCCCGACGCCAATGGCCACGGTTTGCGAGCTCCAGCGCTTCGCCGGAACCCCGGCGACGTGGTGGCAACTTCGTCGCATTCGCAGGCGTCTTTGGTCTGGCCGCTGCTTGTGCATACTATTACCCGATACTCCAGTCTCAGTTTTCTACCGAGCCGGAGCCAGTTGAAAAGCAAAGGCCAAAGGCCGAGCTCAAGTTTGAAAAGGCGAGGCAGCAAGCGCTATCTAAGGAGGACAACCGCGATCTCCTCAGCTCTCAGCACCTGCAAGTTAAGAAAAGCTGGGAGAATCCCGGCGTCTATGCTTGGGGATCCAACCTGGGCAAGGTAATTGACCCGGACTCGAAAGAAAAGTACATCAAGCTGCCGCGGCGCATTCCCTTTTTCGACAACCAGCTCCTGCGGGACCTGAGCCTTACCCAAGAATTCGGTGCTGCCATTACTGAAAAGGGTGACTTGGTGCAGTGGGGTGTTGGCTTCTCCAAGACGGACCCCCGGCCGGCAACTACACTGCGCGGCAAGGATCTCTCCAAGATTGTTGTGTCCGCTGACCGCATTCTGGCGCTCTCCCGCAGTGGCAACGTTTACTCCCTGCCTGCGTCGCAGGAGGATCTACAGAACGGGCTAAAGTCAGAGCAGCAAAAGAGCTCGTGGTCGATTTGGAGCTCGTCCGGCAAGGAAGCTGTCAGTTTTCGCAACGTGACGCCCTCTGGCTTGGGTTGGGGCGAGCGCGTCACCGATATCAGCAGCGGTCTTGAGCATTGTCTCTTTGTGACATCCAAGGGCCGTGTGTTTTCTGCTGCGTCAAGCGCAACTTCCTTCCCATCCAGGGGCCAGCTGGGCATTCCAGGCTTGACATGGGACACAAGGCCTAGCGGGCCGTACGACCAGCCACACGAGGTTTCCGCTCTGTCGGGCTTCAATATTCAGCAAGTGGCTGCCGGTGACATGCATTCAGTCGTGCTGGATAAGCTAGGCCGCGTGTTTGCCTTTGGCGACAACACTTTTGGCCAGCTCGGCTACGATAACGACAGCCCAGTGCCGCAGCTGGACTCACCGACCATGATTGCCATCAACAAGCTCTACCTGGGAAGCGGTCTGGTACCTAGGGCCACTTCCATTGCTGCCGGTGGTGTCAATACATTTTTCACTGTTGACGCCGAGGACCCCAAGGCCGTGGCAGACAAGTCGGTGGCTCCCGCTAGGAGGCAACCTCGCTTGGTGTCTGACGTCTGGGCTGCAGGACAGGGCACATATGGTGGACTGGGCAACGGAAAGTGGACGCATGTGTCGTCCGGCCCATCAAAGGTCAAAGCGCTGTCCGGGCTTTCCGAATTCGACGAGAAGAGAAACACAAATACGCCGATTAAAATCAAGCAGCTGAGTGCCGGCACTACGCATACCGCTGCTGTTATGTCCAATATCACAAAGACGTCTGCATCTGGCGCGTCGAATGCCAACGAGACCAACTGGGGTGCCGATGTCTTGTTCTGGGGCGGCAACGAGTACTTCCAGCTGGGAACGGGCAAGCGATCCAATATGAACACCCCGACGTATATTGGGCCGCTGGACGGTGGAGATGGCGACGCCGACAAGGGCAGGGCCGGGGAGATGCACCGCCTCTGCATCACGCCGCGGCAGACGGCGCGACTTGGCAAGGATGGCAAAGGCAGAAAGGTGTCGCTTGAGCAAAAGGTCGAGTGTGGCCGGTTTGTGAGCGGCGTGTACTCTGCTGTTTAACATTGCACCGAGACTGTCTTTTGTACTTGTAAGCTTGTTTCATGAGGAACGGGGGAAACGACGCATGCATCTTTGGATGCAGTCGAATGTTATAAGACGGATGGACGGAAGGACAGGGTGATTTTCCACTCCTTGTATGTATTATTACTATTGTGTCATGGCCAATACCCCCAAATCTACAATCTATCGTTTCAAGCCCAGGCGGGTTAGTTTGTTCCACGTTTCAAGTCTTTGCCCAGCACGCAATGGCTTCGTATCCGATTATGGAGTGCCGAGCAGGGTTCTGTGATGCCAAGTCGCAGTACGAGTACGTCGCCCGGTTGGGCAACCGTTAGGCATCATACCTTGGGTTCAGTCATACCAGGGTACAGCAGGCTGTTGTGCATGACTAGCTCATCACGCGACCCGGTCACATCGGGTCTTTGGAAACTCCGGTCGCACCCCTCTTGCGCGTTATTCACAGTGTTCGTATGGAGGATGGCAAAAGATGCGGTGTTCAAAATCTCCTGCATAGAAGAACTCGTTCCAGGCAGAACTGCAAGCCTGATAATCAATGATGCGTCATTGGCTGCCCTGGCTAGGGACAGTCGTATTGGGGCGTTGGCTCCTTGTCGGCTGCACCGGTCAATTGCCTGCATTAGTCCCATCGTCCGCAAGCTGGTGACATGCGTGGCGCCGACGCTCTACCAAAAAAGCTGGAGCTCGACCCCGCCTGGGGACAGCTGAGCCCGCTGAGCCCGCTGAGCCCTGCTGGAGCAGCAGCCGCTCGCACCACTAGAACACGCGGCTCAGTGCTCCCGACCGCATGGAACGTGCATCCCTGTCCGCCTAAGCCCCACCCTTTGCCCGCTAGCTCCAGCAGCCAAGCGCCCTGCAGTCTGCCCTGTTGCCCTTGTACCATAGCACTTAATAAAATAGCTTTTGACCTGCATGCCGTTGGGCGATCTCGCTGCCGCTCTCCCCGAATACAGTCACTCTCTTCTATCTTAGCCTCCCTCTGCCGGTTGGAGGGTTTGGAAAAGCATCAGTCATCTCTTGGCTGCTTCCCTCTACATACCTCTCTCCTGGCTTCCGTGCCCCCGTATCTCGCTGCCATCGTTACGCTCCTCTCGCGTGCCGTCCGGCTACTTGATTCGCCACAGCTCGACGTAACAGCATGGACAAGATCTCCAAGCTGCGTCGCAAACCGAAACCGCCCACCATCGAGACTTCTCTCGACCGACACGCCCCTGCCGAACCCCCTTACGAAATAGAAGATACCGGACCTGAGCCTGACGGCAGAACGGTGCAGCGAGCGCCTATGATGCCTTCACGGCTATCGCCCTTTCGCAGATTGCGCGGCTCGGCTAAGCGGGCGAGAAGCTCCTCTCCCGCGACTGGCCAGCCGGTGCACGGCGTTGCTGCGGTAGTAGGAAAGGATGGCATGCCTTCAGCCTCTAGGGGCACCTCGCGGCGAGTTCCCAAGATGCCTTACTTTCTCAAATCCTCAGATTATGGTGCGTTGGATCCTGCTTGCCCCGTCCCCTCTGCGGTGGTGGATGAACAGTCGTCGCACGCCAACGACTTCGCGAGAGTCAAGAGAGGCTAACTTTGCGACACAGAAAACGCTATAAAATTCCAAGATATCCAGTTTGACGAGCAAGAGCGCACGCAAGAAGGCATGCGCAGCGGCGGAGGCGACTCGGTCATGTGGACGCTCCACAAGCAGACCAACGCCCATGACAAGGGATTGATGGATCGATACCCCAATATACGCCCATGGAACCATAATCGAGTCAGGCTTCGCGTGCCGCCTGGGGAGTTTGAATACGTCAATGCTTCAACCATAGAGCTGTTCTCGTCGGACAGCAGCCAACTGCCCTTGCAATACATTGCCATGCAAGGCCCGACGGCGCCGTCTTTCGACTACGTGTGGCGCATGATTGCTGAGCAGACATCACCGCCCGCCGTGATTGTGCAGCTGACGACAATGACTGAGGGCATCAGCGAGAAGTGCGGCCAGTACTTCCCGCCCACCTTGGAAGAGCCGACCTGGTCGCTAAACGCCGACAACAAATGGGGCGACGACTGGGCTGCGACCCTCACGTTTGACTCTCTGGAAGAGTCGGCCGACGGCGCCATTGAGAAGAGAAAACTGCTGCTCCACGTTGAAGGCGAAGCCGAGCCGCGTGTCGTCTGGCACTTTCTCTACCTGCGATGGCCGGACTTTGGCACCCCGTCTCTCGCAGACATGGACAGCTTCTTTGAGCTGATGAAGCTGTCCCGCGAGCACAACAACACGTCGAGCCCCCGTATAATACACTGCAGCGCAGGCGTCGGCCGGACAGGCACCTTTATCTGCCTGGAACACCTGATGCGCGAGCTAGAAATCGGCGCATTCAGCCATCTAGACGCCGATGACGAAGATCTGGACCTCATATACAGCACCGTGGACACTCTCCGACAGCAGCGCCGCGTCATGGTCCAGAGCGTGGAGCAGTACAAGTTCATTTACAACGTCATGCGCAAGTTCTGGCAGGAAAAGTACGGCGAGGTCGACACGGGCCTGCGCAACGGCGAGCCCGCGTCGAAACGGCTCGAAGTCGCCGATCCATTTGTCGAGTCGAACGGCGGTAGCAGTCCCGGCTCTGACGCGGGTTCAGCAAGGAGGTAGGGCCGCCGAGCGTCCCGACGACAAGCCAAACGGGGCAGTGGGGGATACGTTAATATAATGCGGGTATAAAATATAGCATACTGTTTTGTAGGGTGTTTGGGCTTGGTTTATTCTGCAGTGCTGGGAGTACTTTGGCATTGGTATAGTTACAGGCGCGTATAGATGAGGTCTGGTCAGGAAGGGCTCGTCAGCCTGGTGTTGGCGGCCCTCTTTTGTTTGGTGGTGTGCGCATTTGGCATAGTGTAAGCTTAGGATACAGGCGGCTATCCTCACGGAGCCTGTATCTTTTAGCCGGCTTTAAACTAGGAGTTTTATCAAGGAAAAGTTGACCCTTCAGCTCCGGATCCATGTCCTTCGTGTTGTTTCACATTTTAATCGCTCCTAAGCTTGCAAAACTAAGTTGCGCCAAGTATATTTCCATGTAACACGATCTACTGATATCTGCTGTTATTTTTATAAATCACAAAACCAAATTATCCAATATTTAACCCATATTATTCCACCTCTTTCTTATACCATTTTATCTCTCTCCCCTCCCTCTCACACCCAATCCAAACCTCCTTCTGGCAGCAAGTCCTCGCCGCTCATTCCGCAGGTACAATCAGTGTCACAGTCTGCCTGGTAGTCACAGTCTCTGTCTGCGTGACGGTGAAGTACACCGAGACAGTGGGCGTGCCATTCACAACATCTGTTGTCCGCGCACCGCTTGCGGCCTCGGCGCCAGCTGCCCCATTGCTAGAGCCATCACGCCCTGGCGGTTTGGGAATGGGCTCAAGAACCAGCTTGGTAGGCACGCTGTACGTGCTTGTCGACGATGTAGTGGGGATCAAGGGAACTGCTGGCGTTTCCGTTGGTTCTGGTGCACCTGGGAACTTGATCGACTGCGTGAAAGTCAGGGTTCCACCTGGTACTGGCACTGGCACAGTCGGCTTAGCCACTTGCGTCGTCTTGATTGGGTCTACTGCCTTTGTGCTTGTGTCCTCTGCCGGCGGTGATGGGGGAATGGGCTGAACTGTTCGCGTGACCGTGATGAGGGTGTGAATCGTCGTCGTCAACGCTTCGGTTTCCGTCTCGGTCGGCGCGGGAGCAGGCTCGCTCTTCTCCCCGCCGGGACTCTGGCTACCACCAAGGACCGCCTCGGCATTTTTAGGGTCTTGGCAGCCAACAATGATGCCATTGTAGTTTTGCAGCGGCAAGGCAAAGCACTTCTTCCCATCGGTGCAAGGCAGCAGATCATACAGGCCATTTTTGTTGCAGTTTCCTTGTGCGTCACCGACACACGCAATCTGGCCCGGGTTGCAGGCCGAATTAGGTGACAGGCCGGAGAATACATCATTCATAAACTTGGCAGACGCGAGGTTGTCGGCGTAGATGTTCTCGGGGACGGTAGATGTTTGTGTTGGGAGGCCGATGTGTGACACCGTGGGTATTTGTGCGTCTGGTGTCCCTGTTGGAGAGATTTGGGACTCTGCTGGCGTGTTTGTCGATGTGCTATCCGGTGTAGTGGTGGAGCTCAAAATAGATGTTGGTTCTGATGAGTTTTCTGAGGTTTGTATGGCGGAGGACTGTGCCACTTCAGTAGTTGGCTCAGAAGTGACGGAAGATGTCGAGGAGTCTGTTGCAGCCGTTGTCGAAATCACGTTCGTCGGTGTATCTAGAGTATCTGTGGTCGATTCTGGTAGAGGGTCCCCAGTTATGTTGGTAGGTGCTTCACCGGACGGGTTATTGGTGGTGAGAGCCGTAGACGATTCCAAGTCAAACGTGCTGGTTGCTGTGGCAGTCGAATCCAACGGAGTTGTGATTGTGTCAACGGTAGTGGTCGACTCCAGTTTCTCGGTACTTGTCGGCTCAGAAGTAGTATCCTGTGGCGTGCTACTTGCTGTCGAGCCACTACTCGACCCTGTGTTCAAGGTCTTGGTAATAGGCGGCAAGACTTCGAGCGGCTGACTTGTCGTGGACGTTTCAGGCGTCGGGGTAAAGTCATCCGTAGCACCCGACGACTGGGCTTCTGTTAACGGTCTCGTTGTGGAAACCGCAGATGTCAAAGTTGGCACGGTGCTGGGATCGGGCAGAGTTGCGAGGTTTGACGTCTCCTGCGTCTGCCCGTCTTGCGTTGTTGGCTGAGGTGCATCACCTGGCACAGTTGTCGGTGCTTCGGGAGCAGATGAGGGACTGATTTCAGGCGGCACCTTGCTCGGGTCAGCTGCGGGAGTCGATATGCCTTCGGTGATGGGAAGTGGCACGGAGGAGATTTCCGAGTTCATCTGCTTTGGCAGCTCGGAGAGGAACGAGCTGGGGATCGCGGGCGAGGACTCGGTCAATGTCTCGAAAATCGGTCTCGGGGTGGACTCTGCCGGTTCTCCATAGTCAGCTCTGGGAAATGTTAGCCTCTCAACACGCAGTAGGGCAGGAGTTAGACTATAGTATGTACCTAGATGCTTCAGGAGAGGGCGTGGGCCCATCATCGGCTCTTGGTGAGAGCCTAACGCGCGTTAGCTTATACCACAGCAGAATGTAATCTAGACATGTACTCACAGCTTGCTGATCCCTACCAGGGGACCAGCCGCGGCGAGATCAGCAGTGTAAAGAATGTGAAGAGCGGCGACTAGACCAGCGTTGAACCGCATCTTGCTCTATCTTGGCTCGTCGGGGCGGTGCTGTGGCGTGTATGAAGAAAGAATGAATCCGAAAGGGAAAGAGTGAGTGGGTAGTACTCGGAGAATAACCCGTGCGAACAATGAGTGAATCAGGGGAGTTGCAAGAGTTTGTTTGCTAGAATGGTAGCGGAAACCAGTTCTCAAACAGCAAGCAAACCAGCCAAGGTGAAAACGAAAGCACGAAAGGCAAGAGAAACAAAACTCTGGGGCGTGGAGGAGGCACGCTTCTAAAGCACAAGTGACTGTAAAGCAAGAAAAGAAAGACCGTGAGAGTAGAGAGCAAAAGAGCACAAAATGCTAGGTTTGTTCCTGTGTGAGTTCGGAGAGAGCAAAGTGTGAAAAAGAGCGAAAACAAAGGAAAGTAAAAGGGTGAGCAGCCAAAGAAGTTCCCAAGTGTAGCAAGAAAGAGAAAGAATACCACAGGAAAAAACGAGAACAAGCGCTGTCAGCGGCCAGCGACATATTTTGTATTCCCTTCCTTTGCCGGAGAATGCGGGCGCGTACTGCGGCCAGCCCATCTTGGCTTCATCCATGCAAGCCGCTCTAGACCAGGGACGAAAAAACACGGAAGAGACAAGCCGGGAAATTACACCACGGCCATCTTTAGCCGGCCATTCACACGCCAAGGCGTTACATTTGTCTAAACCGGTGCCCATCCGTTTGGTACACGAGTGAAAAATACATGGCTAGGACCTTGCCCGCTTCGTAGGGCCAGCCACACCACACCCGGTTTCACAGGCAGAGCCAGCTTGTTTCCAAACGCGACCTCACCCACCCGCGCCGCTGGTTGCCATTGGCCAGCGCAGCCCCCGGCTCTTCGGCCCCGCACCGTCGCCCATCCCGCAGCCGCCGGCGCGCGCCCCCTACCCACCCCCTGCTTGTCTGAGATTTAACGCCGTGGTAGCCAATCGCAGGCGTGCTGTAGGAGGCCATCGTCCGTTGTGCCAGGAACGGGACTGACCTAGTCGCAGGGGGTGCTTCCGCTTGGTTGGGATGTATTGGGTACTGCTGCGTCTCGGAGATGCACATGGGTAACGCTACATGGTTCTATTTCAAAACTGAGTGGCTCCTCTCGTGTAAGCTAACGCTACCAAAGATGAGTGTCGTCGTGGATTCCAATCGACACCTACATGCCTCAGGGCTGGCTTTGCCGAGCACGATCTTGACGGTCTAGACCAACGTGTTACACAACTTGGTCTAACCCCCATCGTAAGCGGGGGCCTTGCTCTTTTTGCAGTCGGTTCCCGTAATGGCATGTCACCAAAGCGAGATGTGCCACCGGCGGTATGGATATATGGATATCTGTGAGCCGCTGCCGGGCGCAATGACTACGCCATGCTCCTCTTATACCAAAATTTCGTAGCTTTGGCTCAGAAAGATATGTGAAAATTGTGTATATCTACATAGAGGGCATTAAATTTATCCGATAATATGCTGCCCAGATTATTGTACATGTGTATGCATGGGTATCTAGCCTTGAGCCTCATTAACCGCCGGGCTCCACCTCCATGTGTAAAGCTCACGCCTCAGATCCAGCTTTCACGCCCCTTCGGCCACAGGGCCGCGGCCAGCTGCGCTATTTTGCATAATCTTGATCTATTTCCTCCTGAAACGCCAATTCAGCCGTAATTCCCTTTAATTTAATCACTTGACGCCCGTTGCATGTACGCCACATAACCGTCATTCCTCCCGCTGATGGAGGTGCTGACGGTAAGCACGCGTAGTTGCTATTCTCGTCACTGGGATTGCATCCACTGCACGACGCCCCGGAGCCTCGCCAGAGATTCACTGCTCTGCGCCCGGAAGTAGGCTTCCACTGCTTCGTTATCCGGCCAGGCCCATGTCAGACCCTTGGCACCAATGCTGCCTCGCAGAGCCGCAACCTCGCCAGCGTCCAGCATCGGCTCCGCAAAGAGCCGAAACATGCACAGCACCTCAGAAAACTCTGCATACGAGGGCGGCTCGTCGAGCGTCTCGATCGCTTCGATGACGTCCGGCTTGCCCCACTCGCCAATCAGCCACTGCAGAAGCGTCTGCATCTCTTTGTATTCGCCGGTGAATGCAAGCGCCGTCATGTATTCGAGAGCATGCTCGCTCTTTACCGGATCTCGACGAGACGTCATGTAATCCAGCGGCGCTATGTCGTTGGATTCAATATGTTGTGTCAAGGTCAGCTCGCGTTGCTGTAGCTTTCGAAAGCTGTTCTTCAGCTCTTTGGCCATCTCTTTAAATAGAACGGCTTGTGCCGTTGCAGCTTGTCCCCGTCTAGAGGCAGGTCCGCTGTGTGAGGATTTTGCGGTTGTAGTTTGTTTGTATAGGTTGAGAAGTGATTCAGTCCCGATTTTTTTTGATTCCAGCTCTTCCAGAGTCGGGTGCAGTTCTCTGCTTATTATTTTAGTTGTGCACTTGTTAAGTTGGTTGAATGTCGCCAGTGTCAAGCCGTATCCTGCTTCGATCCGTTCCGCAATCTGCATTATGAGGGTAACCTGCTCAGCCAGTGACATTCGCAACCCGTGATGATGCTGCGAAAGGTTCTTCAGAATTGGCCCCCAAATCGTCGGTACCCATCGAGAGTGCTGGCCTTCCAAACGCGTGGCTGCCACACGTAGTGCTCGCCGAAAGTGCTTCCAGGCTCGCTTGCCATCTGCGCGCAGCAATAGGTTCACGTATGCGGATACAAGGCCCATATGTATCTCCTTCACTGTTGGGGAATCCGGATCGGATATCAAGCAGCGATAGGCGCCATTTGTCACGGCTGCGTCTGTTAGGTACCGGTTCGCGAGATCTACAGATCCAGCATTGGCGACGAGAATATGGAGACAGTGTCCCGTTGGGTGCAAACCATGCAGCCTCATCTGGTCATAGAGCTGAGAGACGCTTGGGGGGTGTTGACGCGCCCATTCGATATCTGCCAAATTTGCCTGTCGATGGACTGGAAAATTTGCAGCCTTGTCACCGGGCAACACCCCTGATTCCGGTTTCGCTTCTCGCAAAACCAGCTTCTCAAACATGGCAGCATATTCTTCAATTCCCGGCGCGGCGCCGGGGGTTGGCAGAGCCAGGAAGCGACCCCAAGCTTCTTGAGCATTTCGTGTGGCTCGTATTGACGCTTCCCATGTTCCGGTCCGGCGCCAGTCTCCTGATAGTATTCTCTGCTGGATTGTCGGCGTTCCGTCTGATGCCATGCCTTGTAAGATATCTAATGCTTCGTCTCGCTCGTTTTTGTCGAATCCAGCTTCTTGCATGAGCATTCCGGCACCTACAGTGCGACCCCAATTGTCTTCTGGATCAGTCGTCTCATCAATCCCGTCACCTGGCCTCAGGTACGGTGGCCAAGTAGGAGCGTGTCGTAGGGAATTATGCACCTCTGCTCCGCTCTTGGGCATGCCGGCCAACACATCTCGAATAGCTCGGAAGCCTCGTCCATCTATAAGAAGCGGCCGTTCTAGTCCGTCCGACATGGAAAGCAAGATCCTCTGCGCTTCCCAAAAGTAAGCATTTGGGAGCACCGTCTGCTCCACGTGTAGGCGTGACTGGGGCCGAAACGACACGAGACTATCGTTTAACAGCTTGCATTTTTCTTGAAACGATGCAGGATCCATGTTTTGATTTGGATAGGTCTCAATGTAGAATGCAACGGCATTGGCCAAGTTGACCAGCAATCGTGGCTCCAATCGAATGCAATGATATGCAAGCAGTGAGATAAAAAGGGAATATTCATTTGGCTGGATGCGCTGTGCCGTCAGATTTGGTCCAGATTCATAAGCTTCATCGGTGATAGTCGCTTCCTTTGCCTCTCCAAAGGATGTGTGAAACAGGTCGATAAAATGGCCCAAGCTAGCAACGTCCTGAAACTTGGATGAGTGTCGTAAAAGGTGGACGAGAATGAACAAAGGTACGGCCCGCTTCTGCTGCATAAACCTTTTACATCTGGCATCATCGCTCTTCGGCTCAAGAATATCTGCCCAGTTGCACAAATCCTCCACGGCGCATTCTGACCTATTCGCAGTCTTTTGTAGCGTGGTTGTCCATACATCATCATCTGGAAGGAGCTCCAACAGGTCTCCCCTGTCCTCCCGGGCCAGAGCTTCTTTTCGGATCAGTATTTGTAACAGTACGATGTGAAGTTGTCGGCCTCGTAAAGCCGCGACTTTCCGCTTCCATTCGAGAGAGTTTGTGCTATCAAGAACACCTTCCAAGAGCCTGTTCTTGCGACGACGCTGTTTCCGCGCATGTTGCCATACAGGTCTACCAGAATGGCTAGTTATTCTCGGTGGCGCATTGGCTCCGGGGAACTTCTCGCCTCGAACTGCAGTCTGCTCGGGTCGTTCGGCGCGATTCGGAGGCGAAGGTTGAGTCGCACTATTGTGATTGTAGCTCTCGGTCGGCAGATGTTGGGCATTCGATATGTCTCTGACGTGCCTCACAGACACTGAAGCTGTTTCATAACACCTAATTCTCCATTGGCAGCGCGATGTGCAAGGGCAGCGCTAAATCGTCTCTCAGGTCAGTCATCGTCGCAAACGATCTTGCTTGGCATCGAATGCTTACCGGGATGCCCTGAGGGAGCCGTCGCGGCACCCGTAGCCCCAGCTGCCATGTAGCTTTCCTAAGCATTCCTCGTCATTTCTGGAAGTAGAGAAAGCCCACCAGTCCTGACTTGTTTCAGCTATTGCGATCGGTTCGTGGTATGTTGGCACATCTGGAGGCCGAGCCATACAAACAAAATAATTCTGGACCTCATGCAACAACAGGGGTTATGTCGTAAGCGGGATTGGCAATACTGCGCCAACGTATGATATCGCCCGCCTACTGCCAGTGCTTCCATGTCATTAAAATTTTAATATAAAGTGCATAAAGTGGTGTAATATTTTTGCATGAAGTTGTTTAGATCTATGACGGTATAAATTTTCATCATGTCTGACAATTTTAACAGACTGCCTTGCCCTTGACGTGTCGAGGGTGACAGCGCTCGGAGTATCACAGTCTAGTTTGACGACTTTTCTTCCTCTTTTCCCTCTCCCTTTCCTTCGTTTTCCTGCTTTTCCTTTCGCTTCTGCACGACTTCCCAGTTGTATACACGCGCGGTAGCGACCTCCATTGTCTACAAGTGTGTTAGCACTCTCCAGCTCTCTTCCCGGTCCAAGGCCTCGTACCGTAATTTGTTCGCGAATAAAGTCCAAATCTTCCTCGCAATTGGACAGACTTGTCTGGGCCGCTTTAAGTTTCGAGTCCAGCAATGTCTCGGCCTCGTCGATCGGGTATGACAGCATCACATTCGCCTAGATTGTCGTCAGCATGCAGCCGCCTCGTACAAGCGCCGTCGACTTACCCCTAGCCAAATGTAGACTTCTTCTGTGGGAGGAATGTTCGCGCGGGCATAAAGTGTGTCGTTCAGCTCGAACGTGGTCTCGATCGGCTCGGTCTCGTCCTGCGGACTGGTCAGCGTTTGTCCCCCTTGAATGGTGCTCAGCACGCGTACCTTTCGTAGCTTCATGAATTGTACTGTGTCGAGGGTCTTCTGAATATCGGGTATTTTGTCATTCAGGCCGGTCATGCGGCGCTGAAGGTTCATTTCCATGAACTGATATTTTCTGCGACGGGAAGAGGTTATTGAATAGCCCACAGAGAGCAGCAATTAGGGCGTTGCGTCGTCGCAGCATTGCGAGAATCGAAGATCGAGTATCGGGAAATCTTACGAGATGAGCTCCTGGAAGCTTCGAAGTGTGCTTTCGACGTCATCTCGAGACGTGACGTAGTCTTCGACCTTGTCGACGAAAGGCGCATAGGGAATTCCTCGTGGGTTTGTCGAGCCAGCTTCCTTGCTGCTGGCCAGAGCGTCAGCAGGCACTCTCTATCAGATTACCAAGTGTCCGAGCTGTTACTCACCCTGCGGCAGGCTGCTTCGCTTGGCTTGCCATTTTTGTTCCGACACTTCACCTTGTTGTGCAATGTGGGATTGGAGCTTGGCGACTGGGTAGCATGGGGCGCTACATTTCGCAACGGACTGCTCGCCTGGGTGAGGGGCAGTGTGGGGTACTTCCAAAAGTAGGCTACCGGGTAGCGCCAACATCGACGACGGGCATCCCAAGACTGACAGCATGACAAGATTAAAACAAATAAAAACCATAATTGTAAATACTATTTTCCGATTCCATTGAATCATATTTACAAATTTTGGGGTTATTCCGCATATTCTGCTCCTTTTGACGAGATCGGAGCTTGTGAGCTGCTGTTTCGCAGATGTGACACTCGAGTGATGGGCAAGTGAACGATGTGTATGAAAGCAATAGATAACTGCGCATTGTGAATCCTGCCAAACCAAGATCATTACGTGAATATAACATTGAAATGCCAACACTTCCATTATACTCTATGTATTTTTTACTAACACTTGGAATTCTTGGAACTGTTCCTGTTGACTTGAGAGCAAAGAGCCAGCTTTCATTTACACGTTTCGAAGCAACCAGCCTGCCTCTCGCCGCTGTAAACTGCATCACCAATGGATCACAGTCATAATTATTGGAGATATGAAAGTGATTTCAATGAGGATAAAGTTTATAACTTAGCAGTAGGGGCTGGTCGAACGCCTCCTTCTGGGAAGAAACGGAGGCGAGCCTCGCTCAACTTCATTCACAACTATGCGAACACAACACCAACCTGTCTTGAAGACGACCTCATTGACAAACTCATTCAGTACAGCATGACTTTGGAGCTGAAGAGCACAGATATGCCAACAATGTCTCCCATTGACTCGGACATGTCGCTTATCCACCATCACCTCCACACAGAACCGATGTCTTCGCCTCGTCTTGTCGACCACGCTGCTGGCCATCGTTTTGCGACCCCGGGAGGAGTATACAGCAAACTGTCTATCAATGAACCAGGTTATACCACTGCAGAGAAAGGGAAGTCGAAATTACCATCACTTCATGAAAAGAAGGAGAACTCGGCACACGTCCGGTCGGTTGCCAGCACCGAACGAGACAATGCTAACCGGCGCGACTACAATCAACAAACTGAACAGCGGTTCGCCCGTCACACCAGTCGTTCAAACTTCCAGGCGAAGAAACGCCCTAGTTTGAGAGTACATATTTCGCCCTACTACGTGTTTAGAGGCAAGCGTGAGATGTGCCCATGTGGTAGCGTGGATCATTCAGGCAGCAGCCGTGAGAGGGAAGCGTCGGAAGTATGGGGTTAAAATTAGTTGAATAGAGTGTCAAAAAATTGAGTTGCATAAATGTACTGGAAGACGCCGCGTTTGGCGATATGGCTATGGAGCAGCTTATGCGGTGGATCAAGTCAGGGAATATCATTGCTCGCTCTTTTGTTGACTTCTGCATCTAAATATAAAACCAGTTGAGACATGAATCAGAACTTCATAAAGTGCCTTGATCATAAAAACACATAATCTCCTATCAAGAGGGCCTAGAAATAAGCCCTTCTAGCAGCTGGAGGTGGGTAAACGGACTAGTCAGCTCGTTTCTTGCCGTCGTCACCATCCTGACCCTCGACGGCTTCGGCACCACCAGTTGCCTCATCCTCATCCCAGTCATCCGGCGCATTCTCATCCCAATTGTCGACCTCCTCCTCTAGCGTTTGCTGCGGCGCAGAGTCAATAACGCCGCTCTCATGGCCCTCGCCAAGTTCCAGGTCCTCGCCGTCTTCGCCTGGAACAGTAGTATAGGTCTTTTGTAGTCGTCGACGCTCAAGCATTCGCTTGTGGTACCATGAGCAAAGCCCGACGCCAAGCAGGCTACCGACGACATTGGACACTATATCGTACAGGTCGAACTCGCGGTCGTTTGGCAGAATGCTTTGCACAAACTCGGAACCAACGCCCAGTATCAGTGTACACACGACAAGTGTCATGTTTAATGTGCGTCGGCGGTTCGTATCGACTACCCAGTAGAAGACGACTGTGAGGAGGAAAAAGGTGATGAAGTGGAGGACCTTGTCGTTGACGAGGTGGCCGAGCTGAAGCTTGGTCAGGCCGGCATAGGCGGCGAGCAGGAGCAGGAGCAGGAATGCACCTGGAAATTTGAGTCAGCAGATTAGAAACGAAGAACGAATCGACCAAGTCCCCCGCGGTTGTTGGTCTGGGAGCTCTTTTGTGAAGCTTGCGTGGCCGGTGGCTGGAATCCTTACCTGCAAAGGGCATTCGTATGCGCATCGCTGCTCGTTTGCCGTACTGTGTTGAAAAGGAAACTAGGTATATGTAGGCGAATTGTTTCGCAAATGGCGGTTCCGCTGTGGGAGAAGCTCTGAATTGTGTAAAATGGTAAGGATTATAGCTTGCGGCGCTCTTGCGATGTATGGCGCATCGAGAGGCTGGAGCTGTGGCAGAGATGACGACGGATGAGGTACGGTTGTGGCTGGCCCGTCTGCGCCGGAACAGGTAGGCTGGCTCGTTTCAGAGGGCCAGCGTCTACTCGGCCAGGCTACGGAGATTCGTCACATAATAAATAGCCATTTAAATAGAAAATATTTTATTGGGTTTATACCTCTAAATGTAACCGTATTAGACCGCCACGGTGATACATCATCCAAAAACAAGGCGCTGGGCGTTTTATCGAGGCCCGTCCCAAGTACCTACAGACTTCATTAGCTGTCTTTGGTACCTGCCCGCCTCACCTGGGCACCTGGGCGTGGACATCGCGCGGACAATCACGTGACTGAGACCGTAGTCCGGGCAGATCGTGGAGTGGCCGCCCAGGGGACGCAGCAGGTATCTGGTACCTGGATGGCTGCAATCGAGACGGCGTCAATTTCTAATTACTGTGTATAAATCTAATAAAAGCTAAATCAGTGTAGATAAAGTTGATTTGAGTCTGCTAAATTTAATTTTACCGCATCGTCGCCAAGCATAGTGGCTTGCGCCGGCGCGTTGTACCACCGGCAGTAGTATCGGGCACAGCGATTCTCCTCCGCGGAAGGCGACTGGCGCTCCAGCGAAAGTCCCGCTTCGGGGGGCATCCAGAGTCCCAAATCCTCAACCTCACGTCTCGATCCGCACACGAAACACGGGAATTGCGATCCATCAAAGCACCGCCATCGCAACAGATTCCGTCGCGAAATTTTGCCTGCCATCTCTGCGGGCGCCGCTCTTTCGATCCATGCCGTCTTGATTTTTGGAAGCGCCATACTCCGACCGTTACGCGAGCGCACTTCTTCGCGCATGGCGACAGGGGCCTCGTTGTCGCTTTCATCGCTCGGGGCCCAATATGTCGCTTCCTAATGGCCTTCCGGCCTGGCAGTCGCCTGCTCTGCACCACACAAACAGTAGCAGGTCTCTGCAGCATCTTGACGATGGTTCGGCGCGCACATCGACGCCCGTTGATAACTCCACGGTATCTGTGCCTGAGGCGACGCTAGATGCCGAGGAAGAGGCCCGTCGCGCGCATTTCGCCGATCTCTATCGCAAAACCGAGGACAAAGTCGCCATTCTCTTTGGCGAAAATGGCTCCTATAACCATGCTGCCATCCAAGCGCTGAAGAATCGATCAACGCTTCCTTCCTCCTCCGCCGCCGCCCACACAACCACCCTGCCCCCCACCACCGACCACGAGCCGATTCGAGAACCACCTTTGAAAAAGGCCAAAAGGGCCATTGATGAGGATGATTATGATGATGATGACGATGAAGAAGAAGCAGCGCCCGCGCCAGCTCCCCCAAAACCGCCAACGGCTGTTACCGCGAATCCTCTGCTCTCACCCTCCAAGTCCGGAAGCTCTCCAGTGCAGTCTGTAAACTCGCCAGCAAAATTGGACAAGTCAAAAACCCAAGATGACTCCCAAAACAAGGACAAACCTGGCGATGACGCGTTAAAACACCACGAAGAAGAGCGACAGGCGACGGAGGATGCTGCGCGCCGCAGCTTTCACACCATCATGTACACCCTGGAAAACGACCGTACGGCTATGCTGGAGCAGCAGCAGCTAGAAGACTCAGAAAAGCAGCTTCAAGCTGAGATGGACCACAGCGGCAGTGGAAATGGCCAACAAAACGCCAACCAGGGATCACTAAGCAGCGCAAATCTCGGCGCGTCAAGCCTGACCCTTAAGCACCTCATTGCTCGGATTGATATGAAGCGAGATCAAGTACGCGCATCTGATGCAGAACTCAGAGTTTTGATGAATGAGGTCCGCAAAAATCGCAGTAAATGGGCAAGCGAGGAAAACGTCAATCAAGAAGAGCTTTACGAGGCTTTGGAAAAGGTCCTTACCGAGTTGAAAGCTCATACCGAATATTCGACACCTTTCCTTACTCGCGTAAACAAGCGAGATGCGCCCGATTATTACACCTGTGAGTTACTCTTACCACCAGACGCAGAGATCAATTAACTAACGAATTCAGTTATTAAAAACCCCATGGATCTGGGAACCATGACGAAGAAACTCAAGTCTTTGACATATAAATCAAAAGCAGATTTTGTCGCAGACCTGAATCTGATCTGGGACAACTGTCTGAAGTATAACCAGGACATGAACCACCCGCTGCGCCGGATGGCAAATGGAATGAGAAAAGAAGCCGAGAAACTGATCCCACTCATTCCTGATCTTGTCATACGTTCGCGGGCCGAGGTAGAGGCTGAAGAACGACGCAAACAAAATGGCGGCGAAGACGACAACGGGGAAGATTCCGATGACGAGCCGATCATGTCCTCACGTGGCCGCAAGACTGGAACCAAGGGCGCCAATAAGTCTCGTACAGCACCGACCGACCAAAAGGAGGACACGCCTGTTGTTGACCAAAAGCCCGTGATACAGCTCAATGGCTTGTTGGGTAAGCAGGGCCGTGAAGGATCCGAAGTGGATGGCAGCAATGGATTTTCAACCCCGCCAATTGCAGGCTCAATAACTCCAGGAGCCGCCAATGGAATTTCAGGCATGGCAAGCAATGCCGATGCCATGGACATTGATGGGCCCAGCTTGAATGGAATGGGTCTTAATCAGTTCGGCGAGGCCAGTGAGCAGATTTATGAGGATGAAGAGTACAAAATCTGGAAACAGACCACTAAGAAGGATCGCGCTTTGCTGGCCAAGGAACGCTACTTGCTCTTCAAGGACAAGAAACTGAATCCTGATGGTCCCGCGCTGCTCCGAAACAAGGTTGCCATGCGCCAGTTTTTGAGGCACCAGAAAGAAGCCGAGTCCCTGGGCCTTGGCGCAGGCGAAGCAGAAGCTTCTGCTGCCGCCGCCAAAGAAGGATCGAAGCCATCAGAAACGCTTGCCGAGGGTATAGATGATGAGGAGGAGCGGATTGTGCCTGATTACTACAACTCGCTGAGCAACATCCCCGATATCCCACCCAAGCTACAATGGATTGAGGATAGCGAGGGACAGGTGATTAACCAGCACGAAGACTGCCTTCATTTGGTGGAGCCTGGGACGTTTGTCGCGCCACCTGGCCGGCTGACGAAGAAGATTGACGCCAACATCCACCAGATCCAGGAGACGCGCAAACTTGCGACTAAGATCTCTGTCATCAAGCAGATGCAAGTCCAGTCGCAAGTTTACACGAACCAGTTTCCAAAGTCGAACATAGAGCCATTCCGGGAGAAGGACATTGAACCTCATTTCATTTCAGACGATGGCCCCGTGATGGCACGAGGCGCTTGTCAGAATGCTCTGCAACGATCTGTCGGCAAGATTCTCTACCACACCGGCTTCGAAGAGTTTCAACCGTCGGCCGTAGATGCCCTGACAGGCATTGCAGCCGACTATTTCCAGAAGCTTATTCGTGTATTCAATGTCTACAATGAATCCGAGAGAAAGACAATTGAGACACCAGACGGCCGACAGGTACAAGTCCGCTTCAGCCCGGAGGAAGTAATTTTGCACACATTGGAAGAGAGCGGCCACGACATTGCGTCACTGGAAGCTTATACAAAGGACGAGGTGGACCGCCTTGGAAGCAAGTTAGATACCCTTCATGATCGCATGAAGACGCACCTGACAGATCTCCTGCGGCCTGCACTTGCTGCTGACGCCGGCACGGACGGCGTTGGTGCTTTCAAGGATGGCAGCGACCAATTCACTAGCGGAGACTTTGCTGAAGACTTGGGAGAAGACTTTTTCGGGTTCCGCGCACTCGGCCTGGACAAGGAGATGGGCTTGGATATGATCTCAGTGCCATTCCACTTGTTACAGACGCGTGTTCGCAACCAATACCAGATGCAGACTCAGACGTCGGGCGCCACGAGCTCCGACCTTATCGAGACGCTCAACCCGTCGGAGCCAGTCACCATGGATGTCATCCAGGGCCACATCGGCCTGGTCAAGAACTTCTTCCTCGCCAAGCTGCACGCCAACAACGACCAAGCACTCATCGAAGACGAAGACCTACCGACAAAGCAACGAAAGCCAAGACCTCGTCTCGGTGCCAGCGGAAAGATTATGTCCGCGCAGAAGCGGCCGCCGCGAGAACAGATTGCGCTCGCCAAGAAGAAGAAGAAGCTGGAAGCGGCAGCCGCGGCAGCCAACGCCGAAAAGGCTTCTGGGTCCGCCAACAACACGCCGTCCAAGAAGAAGGGGTCCGTGTCGGCAGCTGCCTCGCAAAACGGCACCGCGCCAAACCCTACCGTGCAGGCTCTCAGCATGGAACGGGCGGATAGCACGCAGAGCCAGACTGACAAGGACGATACCACGGGTATGATGAGCCCGGAGAGTATTGCGCAGTAGAGCAAAGCTTCTGCCGTTGATTCTGCTTTCTGAGCCTTTCTTTTTACGTTTGTTGTTTTGTGTATACCTACATGTTCACTACCTTTTTTGTTTCTATTCCCTTTACCTGTTCGTTTGGTTGATTCGTTACTTTGGATGGTAGGCAGGCTCTTTTTTTTTTTTTTTTGCAAAAGGAAACGGTGCCCAGGGGAATCGTGGAAATACTCTATCCGCATATGACGTTTTCTTTTCTAATTGTTCCCCGCATCATGATTGTTTTTCGTTTCCTTTTATCGTTTTTGGTTTCAAGCTGGTCTAGTTCTACTGGCGTCTTCTCTTTTTCTTGATACAGCAAAATAACAAGATGCAAATATTCCCATTTTCTTCTTTTGGCGAGAAAGAACAAAAAATGCCGGCTTCATAGAGATTTGCTCTCATTGTTGTCTTTTTCTTTTTTTTACCTTGATTTCTTCTCATGACTCTGTTAGTGTTTTTTTGTCCCGTTGGTTATGCACATGTGGGAGGAGGCTGTTTGTCGATTGAAACCGGGGAGGTTTTTAATGGGTGTGCATTGGAGTTTTCTTTTCGTATTTGTTTTTCTGGGAAGAAAAGGAACCCGTGTAGCTACCTTGGATGTGGATGCTGATTTGTTTTGTACAGAGGGGCATGTGGCGGTGATGGGGGACTGCATACGATGTTTGTCCAGCTCCTTTCTTGGTTTTCACAAAGCGATGCTGGGGATGGGCTGGATAACACGTTTGATATACTCTAACTAGCTGCAATGTCAAAACACAATACCGTTACTACTTTCGCACTCAATCACAGTGAAAAGTTTATAAAGCATAATGATGGTAGACGTCAAGTTGGATCATCAGGCCCCGGGGAGGCGTTGAGCTGGCCCCAGGGCGGATATATTAAGTAGCTACTCGAAGGCGGTAGTGAATGGCCAATGTTGACACATTTCCATACACGATACCCTCTGCAGAGACCTCTCTGAATAGACAAACTAGTCTGCAGAATAGTAGACATAAAAAATAAAAGACAAAAACGAGAAAAAAAAAAGTATAAAAATCAAGCGCCGAGCATGTTGTTGAACATACGCCATATCCCATCGTGGTCAAATTCCATGTTAAATGCCATTTCTTTTTTTCTTATCCTCCCGCATGAAGACAAAATCATGTTTCCGTGATATTTTCAGATCAAATTGGTGTGTTGTGTTTTTTTTCTCTCGTAACCCTCTTGCATCATCAATAGAACAAAGTAAGAGATATATATTAAAGTGGTTTTTTTTTTGGGTGGTTTGCAAAAATTCCATCATTCCTTTCTAGAACAAAATGCACATGTTGAATTTGTCTTGTTTGGGTTTTGTGAGTTGGTTTTTTGTCTTTTGCAGGCACGTTTAGATGCCGGCATCGAGACGCCAGCCCTCAACTGGGAGAGGGAAGGCAGAGGCCCACTCGGAAATCTCCTTGCGGAGCTCGTTGATGCGGGCCACCTCGCCAGAGGCAACCTTGGCCTTGAAGTCCTTGAGCTTGTTGGCCTCCTTGGGGAGAGCAGCCTGGACCTCCTTGCACAGCTTGACGGACTCGTCAATGTACTTGGCGATGCGCTCAAACTCCTTGGTGCCGAGACCACGGCTGGTCATGGCAGGGGTACCGATGCGGATACCGTAGGGGGTCAGGGCGCTCTTGTCGCCGGGAACGGTGTTCTTGTTGCAGGCAATGTTGATCTGCTCAAGGACGGCCTCGATACGGGCGCCGTCGAGGCTGTGCTTGCGGAGGTCGAGGAGGACCATGTGGCTGTCAGTGCCGTCGGAGACGAGGGTGTGGTCGAGAGCCTTGAAGGTGTTCTCGAGAGCCTTGGCGTTGGCGACGACCTGCTCCTGGTAGGCCTTGAACTCGGGGGTCTGGGCCTGCTGGAGGGCAACGGCGAGAGCAGTGATGGTGTGGTTGTGGGGGCCACCCTGATGGCCGGGGAAGACGGAGAAGTTGATCTTGTCCTCGAGGTCGTAGAGGGTCTCCTTGCCAGTCTTGGCGTCGACGGAGCGGACGCCCTTGCGGAAGAAGATCATGGCACCACGGGGGCCACGGAGAGACTTGTGGGTGGTGGTGGTGACGACGTCGGCGTACTTGAAGGGGGAGGGGATGACCTCGGCGGCGATGAGACCCGAGATGTGGGCCATGTCGACGACGAGGTAGGCACCGACGAGGTCGGCAATCTTGCGCATGCGCTCGTAGTCAATGAGACGGCAGTAGGCCGAGGTACCGGCGACGAGGATCTTGGGGCGGTAGAGGATGGCGTTCTTCTCGAGCATGTCATAGTCAATGATGCCGGTCTCGAGGTCGACGCGGTAGGGGAGGGTCTCGAAGTAGGTAGAGACGGCCGAGATCCTGAGGGAGTGGGCACGTTTGGTTAGCAACTGGGCTGCCTGATGATGTGACGAGAGACGGAAGGGGCAGTAACTCACTTGCGCTGGGGAGTCTGGTAACCGTGGCTCAAGTGACCACCGTGGGGGAGGTCGAGACCCATGAGGCGGCCGTGAGGGGGCATGATGGCCTGGTAGACCTGGAGGTTGGCAGGGCTGCCAGACAGGCACTGGACGTTGACGCCCCATTTCTCCGAGTCGACGTGGAAGGCGGCGAGGGCACGCTTCTGGCAAAGGAGCTCGACGCGGTCAATGTGCTGGTTGCCGCCGTAGTAGCGGGCACCGGGGTAACCCTCGGAGTACTTGTTGCTCATGGGGGAGCCGAGGGCGTCAAAGACGGCGCGGGAGGTGATGTTCTCCGAGGCAATGAGGACAATGGACTCGCGCTGGCGCTGGACCTCATCTTTCTGTGGGCGGAGAGAAGCTTGCGTGTTAGTTTTTTTTTTTGGCACCAAAGCGGTGACGGCACTTGGGGATGGAGCTTCAAACCATGATGGAGGCGACCTCGGGGTCAGAGTCAAGGAGAGACTTCTCGAGCATCTAGGTGGAGGTTAGAAAAGCTGGGTCGTCGTCGGACATGCATCTGCCAATTGCTCGTGAAACTGCCTCCCGTAATCGGAGACGGGACAGGGTTCAGAAGCAGAAGCAGAAGCAGCAGAGGAAAAGGCAAACGAACCTCCTTGTGGGTGGCGGACAGCGCATATTCGGGGTTGAGAGCCATTGCAGCGGTATTGTGCAAGTTTTGTGATGGAGGGGGTATCAAGAAGGACAGGTGATGGATTGAAGATGGCAAGATGAAGGACGGGGAAAGGAGGGAAGAGGTAGAAGAGGAATTTGGGTTCGGGTGAGGGCTTTATTAAGAGAAACCAGGGCGTGAGCTGGGGGGGCGGACGAGAAAATGGCGGGAGGTCGGCGGCGGGGCGGGGCAACCTGGTCAGGGTCTGGTCTGGTTGCAGCAAAAATTTTGGGGGAGCGGTGCGAGAGTGTGCCGTCTTTCTGCAGCTGCACCCCTCCAAGCACCAGATGGTCCCCCTCGTCCCCTCCAAGGGCGGGGCACGCAGGCGCCCGTTTGGCAGTGAGCGGAGGTGATTTTCGGAGGGGCAGCCCGCCTGCCGGTGCGATAAGATAGAGATACCAGTAAGGCGTGATTTTTATTTTTTTTTCTTAGTGCGGACGGTTCCTGACGTGAGAGTCAGAGAGACAAGCAATAGTAATTATGGAGTATAATACGTAAATGATTCCCTTCTCATCACTCACTAGTAGTACTTTTCCTTTCACGGGCTACTTACTGTACAGAAACCTACCAGCATCGTCTTTTGCCTTCGGCGTGGACCCTGCTTACACCGGCCGCCGTCGCTGTTTGTCGGAGCTACATAGTACCTCCTCCATCGTCCATCCCATCCACATCTCCTACCTCGTTCACCTGACAATAACTCGAAAAGAAATACATCATCTTCTTCCCCAGTCCAGCCAGAATCTCGACCTCCATCCTGTATACGCCATTCTCCATCTGCCCCATTTCTTCGTGCCCCCAGGTGGCCCCCATCACAGCCATCAGCAGGACGTGATCCTGCCTCCAACCCGCCATCCAGGCACACAAACCGGTCACCTGACCGGCGGCAATGAAGCACCTCCAGCGCCTTGGAGCTCCTGTTTCGCTCTCATCCCGCTCTCTCTCTCTTGGTAATTGTGACACGCATCTTTTATTTTGCGCCATGGCGCTGCGTTGCTTGAATTCTTTAATGCTTCCACGCCGTTCAATCTATGCGCGTTGCGCCGCCCCCGAACACCTAAAATCGCCGAGGCCGGAGGGGTGCTCATGGGTGGGCTGCTTAGCAAATCGCCGCCTTGGGATTTGCAGCCAATGAGTCAGCCCAAGGACCTATCGTCATGGCTCTGCGCCGCTGTATTACCGTCACTCAAGCTGATGCGGAGATAATTTGTATAGCTTCATGTGGCATTTACCTTGAAGGGACAATTGAAATCGACTCAATTGGTTTGTCGTGCATAACACAAATCACACTGCGCTCTAGCAACCTATGCCGGCTTTCAAGAGCTACGTGCGCCACTCCCGCCCTACAACACCTCACCAGCCGTGTCTCCAACAGGACGGCTTACACGCTGACGCTCCCTATTCAAGTAGCAAAAAGCATCAAAGAAAACGCAAAGCTCGACACTTCTCTTCCCATTGTAGCCAGTCTATCACGTAGCCATTCACAGACCCTCCACCTCGTAACCGCCGCCCATCAGCAGCTTCCCAACCAACCACATCGACCACAGCTCCCCGCACCAAGGACACGCACCCTCCGCATCTCCAACATCCCCTCCGGACCCCGTTCAACATCTATCCCCCAACCCCCGAACGCCGGGGCCCTGCCAATTCCTCCCCCTTCCTGTTCTCAACCCCCATCCGTTCCGGCCCCGAGCCCCCGTTTCCGCCGGCTTTGCGGCCGTCTCTGATTTTGAAGACGCCGTGACGTACACATCCAGCCATGGGCTGGCCGTACGAGTTCGTCAGCCTGACAAAGGAGGAGAAGCACGCCCGCCGCGACGTGCTGGACCTGTACGCGCACATCGCCCACTTCTCCGCCGTCGCGCCGGGCATCGTCCTCGCCCTCGTCCTCTTCACCAGGCAGGGCCTAGCCTACGTGCGACGCTGTGGTCGTCAAGGTGGCGGCAGCAGCATCAGCAACGACGGCCGCGATGGCCAGGGCGCGTACGCCGAGATTCCTCGCTCGCCGCTCGTCAAGGCGCACCAACGCTCGACGCGCGGCTTGATCGAGGCGAGATGGACGGCATTTACGTGGTGGATGAGCGATGATGTGCAGCTCTGGGGCACGAGCTGGGGTCTGCGCGGCGAATGGATCCTCGGAGGCGCGTGGATGACCTGGTTGTTGGCGCTCTGCGTCTTGCAAACGGGCAAAGGTACGGAACAGCCAGACTCTTTCACGATACCAATACCAGCGTACTAACACCCCCTCTCACAGACTACTTTCACGTCACCAAGCGCCTCGGCATCATCGCCGTCTCCCAGCTGCCAATCCACTACCTCCTCTCCCTCAAAGCCGCCAACCCATACACCTACCTCCTGCGCTCCTCCCACGAGCACGTCAACCGCTACCACCGCGTCCTCGGCCGCCTCATCTACGCCCTCCTCATCCTGCACATCCTCTTCTACAACGCCTACTTCCTGCTCGCCGGCAAGTGGTTCAGCCGCTTCTTCGCGCCCGTCGTCTTTTGCGGCGTCGTCGCCTCGCTGCTCATGCACGCCGTCGCCGTGACCGCCATGGCCAGGCTGCGCGACTGGTCCTACCGCGTCTTCTTCGTCACCCATCTCCTCGGCGCCTTTGGCATCCCGCTGCTCGTCTTCTTCCACGCCAAGGCCGCGCGGTGGTACGTCGGCGAGTGCGTCGTCTACTTTGCCATTGATCTTGCGCTGCGCAAGGCCGCCTTCACCTCCGTCGTGGCCGCCACCCTGACCGCCATCCCCGGCACGTCTCTCGTCAAAGTCTCAGCGCCTCTATCGTCCGAAAGACACCTCGACAGATTCCGCGCGGCCCCCGGCGCGCATCTATACGTCAGCCTGCCTCGCATCGGCCGCAAGACGTCATCGTCGGCAACACAAACCGCCATCTTTGACTTTCTCTACAACCCCTTCTCCATCTGCTCCGTCAGCGACGAAGGCAACACCATCAACTTTGTCATTCGCACCAGAAACGGGCCCATGACGAGAACCCTCGCCGAATACGCGACCTCCTCCTCCTCCACACCACATCACACCCAAATACCAAACGAGATACCCCTGGCCGTCGAAGGCCCCTACGGCAGCCTGCGATACAAGTACACCGACCTCATCCGCTCAGGCGCCAGTCGCGTCCTCCTCATAGCCGGCGGCGTCGGCGCCACCTTTGCGCTCCCCATCTACCACGCCATCCAAACCGACATGCCCGCCGCGCGCACCCAGCTCGTCTGGGCCATCCGCGCCGCCGGCGACGCCACCTGGGCCGTTGCCGAAACCACCGACGCCTCGGCAAAGAGCGTCCTCGAAGACCCTAATATCCAGCTCTACCTGACCGGCGACACGGGGTCAGGCAGCACCGCCAACGGCGAAGCCAGCAGCGGCACCAACAGCATGGAAATGCAGCCCATGGCGGGCGGCCGCCGCCAAGCAGCAGCACGTAGCGGTGACCGGAACCGCAAACGCCCGGACCTGACCAAGATTATCGACGAGGCGTTCCGACTGAGTGCGGGCGGTAAAGTGGCCATCATCGTCTGCGGCCCCAAGGCCATGATGGCTGACGTCAGGCGTGCCACGCGGCCGTGGGTTATGAAGGGCCATCGGCTGTGGTGGCACAAGGAGAGCTTTGGATGGTGAGCGCAATATTTGTATTGACGCAGCTCTTGCATATCGCCCATTTATATTTTGTAATTTACGTACTGGACATAGATAGTAGAGACTCACAGCTCCTAGCAAAGGAGCAAAGACCAGAAAACAGTATCCTGAGAAAACGCTACACGTCATTTGCATTTACAACCAACCCCATGAACTAACCAATAGCCTCAAAGGACGCTCAGAATAAAAATACTAAAAAAAAAGCTTCATTGTTGTCGACGCCAAGCTTTGCTAGGCTATCTAATGTGTATAGCGACGTAAAAGCTGATTACTCTTCCTCGATATATTCGTCTTGTGACCAGTTGCCCCCCCGCGCGTGGCGGAAGAATAATATTGCTACATACAAGATTATTCCTCGGCAAATTACCTTAATACTTTTAATAAGAAATAACATGTCCAATTCATGCCTCATGTGTATAAAGTTTGCTGCATATGGTGTGCAGCAAACCAAAATCAAGAAACGAATAAAGTAAACTCCGGTCCCGTGATGCACCGTTGTGCACATTTACTGCCTGTAACGAGAAAGCTGCGCCATAATGTTCTGTACTTGGGCTGCCGAGTCTCCATTTGCGCCAGGGGCTGGCTGGCCACCGTATGGAGCGCCATATTGCGCTGGAGCCTGCGCTCCCGGTGTGTTCAGAGAGCTGAGGAGAGCTTGGATATCCGCAGCGCTGGCACCACCGGCGGGTGCAGTGGGTGCCATTGTCGGGGCAGCACTTTGCGCACCGCCCATGCTAGCGAGCAGCCGTTGCAGCGTGGCGTTGTCCACCTGGCCGACAAGGCCGGCGAGGCCAGCAGGGCTGGGAGCCGGCTGCTGCGAGTAGCCTCCAGCGTGAGGAGCGGCATATGCAGCCTGGTGAGGTGGGTGAGCAGCGTGGTGTCCATGCGCTGCGTGAGGTGGTGCATGAGACGGGACGCCATATGCAGGCTGCTGGTATGCGCCGTACTGCTGGTTGTAAGCCGCAGCGGCACCCGCGGCTTTGGCTCGCAAAATCACCTCAGCAGCTGTACCCGGATCAAGGTCCACGTATTGGTCAAACCGGACGTTGTTGGAGCCGGCGGAACGATCGAACACCTGTACAGGAATCTTGCCCATGTTCTGGGCGCGCATGTCCAGTTCCACAACTGCGTGAACGCCCTCAGCGGCCTGGCGCTGAATCACCTGGTCCTTGGGGAATCGTGGATGGAGGAACATCACTTCCGGCCTTAAACCTTTCTCCTTGAATGCGCCTTCAACCCAGGCCACAAAGTCCCGATTGACCTCTTGCTGCAGAATAACCTGAATATCTGGCACATCAGCACCATACCTTCTAGGCAGGTCCAACTCTGCGCCCTGCCGTGAGTGGCCGTATGGGCTGGGACTTCTACGCCGGTACGAGTCTTTGTCATGCCTTCCGTAGCCAGGCGACCGTGAACGGTTGCGGCTGCCACGACCAGAGTCGTAGAAGCCGCGGTCGCGGCCGTATCCTCCATCAGACCCTCGGTGATGGTCATGGCGCCGAGGGGAGTGGTTGCGCCCAGACCGCTGGTCGTCTCGAGAGTGATTTTTGTCGCCTCTGCGGCCGTCACGGCCCTTTCCGCGATCAGGGCTTCTATTTCGATCCTTTTTCGACTTGTCTTGCAAGCGGGATATTTCGAGATCTATCTTGTCGTTAGCGAAGGCGATACTTACGGATTGCCATATGAGATACATACGAATACGTCGGCCTTTGATTTCGTAGCCTTGAAGATTATCGATGGCGCGTTTGCCTTCCTCAATAGAATGGTATTGCACGAAGCCGTAGGCCGATTTCAGTGATATCTGGGCGAGGCGGCCGTACCTGTGAAAAAGGTCAAATACATCACGTTTCGAGACCTTGTCGCTTGACAAGTTTCCTGTAACGTAGTATATAAGCAGCGAGCCTTTTAGATGATGTCAAGGGGTCTACGTACCAATAAAGAGACGGGAGCCTTCAGGAAAGCGGTCCCATTTCGCCTCGGACATGTATTGTCGCTCGTCAGCCATAAACTGGTCCCACATGCGCTGATAGTCACCATCGTGGGAAAGGGAATTGGAGTGTCCAGTCGAGGCATACGATGCAGCATTCATGGCATGAGCAGAGGGATCCTGCCCAGTGGAAGGTGGCGGCGGAAGACTGCCAACAGCATCCGTGGAAGTACCAGGGGCACCAGCAGTAACGTACGGGGCAGGGTGACCGGGTGTTGGCATCGGCTGAGCAGCCGTGGGAGCTTGGGATCCTGGAAGTTGCGTGGAGTACGACTGTGCAGCGGAGTCGTCGCGTGGGATTGGAGGTCTTGGAGGGAGAGAAGACGGCGATGGCAAGGCGGACGATGCCGCTTCACTAGCAGATCCGGCTGGCAAGTCGGTGCTGATGGCGTTTGGTTCATTGTTGGTGCTGGGCTCAGAAGGTTGGGAAGTTAAATCAGCGACTAGTTGCCTGATGTCGGACGGTGAGCCGTTTGCCTCCCCGTTGGTAGGAAGCAATGGCGTGGCCGTCGACTCAGATTGTTGTAGGCTTGGAGCGACACCAGTATCGGCGGTGTTGGCGTTGGCTGGTGCGGCATTCTCGAGAGCTGGAACTGGAGTATTGGGGTCATGGGCGGCAGCGGATTGGGTGGCAGGGTGGGCAGTTGGGTCGTTGGCGTTGGCGATGTCTTGTTGTGACGGCAGAGCGTCATTAGCACCAGAGGAAGCGACGGCAGGTGCACCGTTCGCAGCATTCTGCAAAGGTGTAGAAGGAGCATCGGGTTGAAGCGCAATATTGTTGGATTCTGGTGCAACTGATGATGATACATGATCTGCGACGTCCACATCTGCGTCCACATCCCCTCCGTCTTCCGAGCCGACGGGGGAATCGAACGTCTTGGCATAATCATCGTTGTCGTCTTGGTCGACAGCTTGGGGCTGGGGATGGGGTTGGGGTTCGTCGGCACCTTCACCGTATGCGTCGTTGAAGCTGTCATCGTCGTCGTCTTCGTCGCCTTCGTCGTCGTCTACAATGTGGGCGTCGTTGTCTCCGACCGGGGCGGCTGGGTTAGTGCCATCAGCGACGGGCTCGACAGCCTCCGCGCCGTCGGCCGCAGTGACAGCGGCTACCATGGCCTCTATGGTCTCGGCGGTATCCTGGAGAGCCGGGACCACGAGAGGGGCAGCGGTATGAACGGGCGAGGGGGATACGGGGGATAGGTTGGCCGTCGCCTGTAGGTGTGCTTCTGGATGGTCTGTCATGTAACGATATGGGTAGGCGAAGAGCAAACGCAAGCCTAGGACAGGTTGCGCAGCCAACTATTGGGTGTCAAATGTCAGGTGCCAGAGAACACTGTACGCATACGAGTGTGGTTCGCCAGGTTCGCCAAAGGGTCGGGGTCGAGTGTCTGTTGCGGCCGTAGAAGCGACGGCTGTTGGTGCAACGCTGCGGGTGCAGCTTGGAAGAGAGGAAAACGTCGATGTACAGCACGCAGCACCAGGGGGGCGTTTGGTGCAGATGGCGGCTAAGAGGGGGATGAGGCAGGGAAAAGTCGCGCAACGCGGCCAAGATGGAGGAGGAGGAGGAGGAGGTAACGTAGAGAGGTAGGTGGTGTCTGGCCACAGCCTCCCGATGAGACACCGAGTCGTGTGGTGTCGATGTGCGGTAAGCAACCGCCCGATGCGCTAAAAAGCAGGGCGGCACACGCCAGTTGGAGGCCCGACGTTCGGTAAGTCAGCCGCCGAGAGGGAGCGGGTGGGCGCTGCTCTCTACCTGCCCAGCACCTGGTCTCCAGCCAGGGTGGGACTCGGGATGAACTGGCGTAATGATGCGGTGTATGAGGCGATGCGGACGGCGGGCTGAGATGTATACTCGTAAAGGAGGAGTGAAGTGAGAGAAACACAGAGCGCAGAGGAAGAGGGAGGGATGCGTGAGAAGAAAACAAGAACAAAAAGTCCCGGGCCACCCCATACTTCGTCTGACTGCTGCGACCTTAGCACCTCACCTCATGCAGTGTGCGATGTGGCTGAACCTGGGAAGCGAGGCGGCGACTCTGCAGCTCTGCAGGATATGCCCGGCGGGTGAGCGCGCTAGACCCGTTTTGGGCCCCTGCGCCGCGCATCCCAGCCACAAGAAAGAGCTGTGTGCATTCACTCCACCAAGGAGCATTTGCTGTGACCCAGCTGAATCAAAGACGTGTGATGAATTACGGGTGACATCAAAACAGCCTGTCGCAACTTGGGCTGCAGACGAAGAGGCCTGTTTTGCAGACAGCTGCAGATTTGTACCCAACATACCCGGCTCAAGCAACGAGCCTGTTGCTGCTGCTTCCCACATGTCGAGATGCTCAAGGCAATAACCAGGCTGTCAGTCCCGACAGCGACAAGCACAACGCGCACTCTTATTAGGGTCCCGTTGTCGCTGGCCGGGGTTCCTGGCAGGCGCCGACTCAAGCGGTATGACGCTTTTGGCGCGCATCTAGACCAAGACGCTCTGGCCGAGGCGCGCGACTGGTATCGACAGTTTGACCCTTCCCAGCTCCCCAAAGGCACCACCACCTATGCGCGGTCCAGCGGACCGGGCGGACAGCACGTCAACAAGTATGAATACCACCGGCTGACATGAAAATGGCGTGCATGTGCTGACCTGATGCAACAAGAACCGAAACAAAGGCGATTTCCGTGTTTCCCGTCAACCAGATTCTGGCCCTCGTTCCGCGGTTTTTGCACGCGGACATCCGCTCGTCGCAGTACTACACTGCCAGCAGCGATGCTCTCACCTTTCAGGCACAAGAGTACAGGTCGAGGACCGCCAATGCAGACGAGAACAGGAGGAAACTTATGGCCGAAATCACGCGCATCTACACTAAATTGGTGCCGGCGGAAACCGGCGACGACAAGCACGAAAAGTATAAGCGTGTGTGAGTAAACGATTTGCCCTTTATTACTGCTGGCCATATACATTGCCTGTTTCTGACTCGGGTCTAGAGAGAAACGATTTCATGAAAATCGCGTCAAGGAAAAAAAGTTCAATAGCTCCAAGAAGCAGAATCGCAAAGGGCCACCAATGTGATTACGTTGGATGAATGGTCAACGGGTCAGGCTGGACGGGCACTTGGGGCCGTTTAACCTGTACGAGTACTGTATAACATGTTTATCTATTAATTGTAAAAAAAAAAAAAAATACAATAAAGAGAATCCAATGCACTACACAATACTGCGCTTTATTTCGTGATGTCGTCAGATGGAGCCTACGGATGATGCAAGTTCGATCTCGGCTCCGCATCGGCGTCCTCATTGCCTAGCAGGCTCGCAGCCACTTAGCTAACAAAAATGCCAAAAAGTAATCGACGGTATTTGCAGGTTTCAAATTCCTAGTCCTGCTCCCAATGTGAACCAGTCGCACTTCGTCTCAGCCCGTGAGTGGACGCCTTGTCGGCTGCAAACTGCCGTGCCCAGCACTGACACCTCATTGGGCAGTGGGCGAAAAACGGCCCGCGAGCAGAAGTTCGCCTCAGCTCTCTCCATCCCCCACTCTCGCATCCGTGCCCGCCGGTCTCCGCTCCTCACAACCTCTCCTCCCCCACCACACTCGGCCAGCCCAGGTCCTGGCCTTGCCTATTCGCCATCCGACCCAACCGCAAAAGCCCTGCCCGAGCCGCTGCCAACGTCTGGACTGTCGCACTCGCGAAGCCCGGCATCCTATCTCCCTCGACGGCACCGACAACGCCAGGACGGCGTCAACTTGGGCTGTAAACCGTTTTAAAACTGCATGCACTCCCGCCTCTTCCGATAAACCACCTTCCGCGACATTCTCGTCCGCCAGCGGAGGAAAACGACCGGCAGAGGAGTGATCGACAACGTCTCTCTGTCTGCGGTGCCGACAGCTTGGTAGTCATTTTACGACGCCCATAGATGCTCCTCCGGCCAGGCTCTTGATATCCTCAGACTCTCCAAGAGCGGCTCCTCCTCGCCTCTCTCCCCTCACTCTCACTGCGCGGCCACCGACAACATGGCCAGCCAACAGCAAACACCTTCAATCCAGCCCTGTCGGTACAAGGTCGGCAAGACACTAGGAGCAGGCTCCTACTCGACCGTCAAGGAGTGCGTACACATCGACACAGGCCGATACTATGCGGCCAAGGTCATTAACAAGCGGCTCATGGCCGGCAGAGAACACATGGTACGTCGACGACATCTCGCGCGTTCCCAGCCGATGCCAACTTTCCACTGACACAAGGCGCCGCGTGCGCTTTTCACCACAGGTCCGAAACGAAATTGCCGTGCTGAAAAAGGTCTCGATGGGCCACCAAAACATCCTGACGCTCGTCGACTACTTTGAAACCATGAACAACCTCTACCTGGTGACGGACCTCGCACTGGGCGGCGAGCTCTTCGACCGCATCTGCCGCAAGGGCTCGTACTACGAAACGGACGCCGTGGACCTGATCCGGGCGACGCTGTCGGCGGTGGCCTACCTGCACGACCACGGCATCGTGCACCGCGACCTCAAGCCGGAGAACCTGCTGTTCCGCACGCCCGAGGACAACGCGGACCTGCTCATCGCCGACTTTGGGCTGTCGCGGATCATGGACGAGGGCCAGTTCCACGTGCTGACGACGACGTGCGGCACGCCGGGGTACATGGCGCCGGAAATCTTCAAGAAGACGGGCCACGGCAAGCCCGTGGACATTTGGGCGCTGGGCGTCATCACCTACTTCTTGCTGTGCGGCTACACGCCCTTTGACCGCGACACCGACTTTGAGGAGATGCAGGCCATCCTCAAGGCCGACTACAGCTTCACGCCCGTCGAGTACTGGCGCGGCGTCTCGTCGCGCGGCAAGGAATTTATCAAAAAGTGCCTGACCATTGACCCGTCGAAGCGCATCACCGCCCACGAGGCGCTCCAGCACCCCTTTGTCACCAGCACCGAGCCGTCGGACGGCGCCGGCGAGAACCTGCTGCCGACCATCAAGAAGAACTTCAACGCCCGCCGCACCCTGCACGCCGCCATCGACACGGTCCGCGCCATCAACAAGCTGCGCGAGTCGCAGAACTTCTTCATGGACGGTGCCCATTCCCGCGAACCCACACGCGACGGCAGCACGCCCACCGCCATGCCCGCTCCCGCCAGCACCACCTCGTCCGCCAACACCGCCCGCGCCTCCGATACGCTCGCCAGGCCGCCGCCGCCCCAGGAGACAAAGGACAGCGGGTACGCGACGCAGGCCGATGGCCAGGACGACGTGGAAATGGGAAACACGGACCAGTCGCCCCCGCCGCCCTCGTCACATACAAGCTACGCCGGTGTTCCCACCTCGTTGCAACCGGGCAATATTGCCAACAAGTTTATGGAGACGAGTAAAGGCCTGTGGAGCGGGTCATCACGTCGATGATTTATTTTTATTTTTATTTTTATTTTATTTTCCTTTACATTTTCCTTTTCATATCATGGGAAGATTTTGCGGAACAATGCCCGCAAGAAGAATAACCGCCAAAAAGAACAGGGTGGTGCAAAAAACAAAAGCCTACCCAAAAAAAAATATCACAGCAAAATTGTTTCAATTTTTTTTTCCCCTTCTTCTGACTTTTTTTCACTACCTTTGTATCAAAGGCATGCACACACATGGGCGGAGCGGGTCCGAGAAGCCTTGGGAGGGACACGCGGACTGGACTGGCGGCTCGGAGCAGAGACGGATTCTTTTTGGAGTAGAAGGATTTTTTTTTCGGGGGCTTGGGATATTCAATGCCTACTCATTACGAATCATAAGTCGTTTCTATACACAGAGCAGATACATACACTCATAAAATCCCTGTATGATTAGCATCACTGAAGCACATGGCACATGTCCACTTTGCCGCACTGGGCCTTCCTACGTTGCAGCTTGGGCGACATGGTCACTTTACATTGTGAAATCAATAGTAATGGTGTTTTTCATCGTTTCATATTCCTTCTACCGTACAAGTCTAGCGAGCGTTATCTTTGGTGTGCTGCCTCCTCGTCCTCATACATTAGGCGAGGGCCTTCCCAGAGTCTGGCGAATCCCTCTTCATCATCATCTCGACGGGCCGGTCCTTTCTCCTTGTCCCCATTGCAGCGTTCCTTGCCGGCCCCTCGTCTAGCGAGTGTTCAGTGCATGCCTTTTCCGTTCCAATGCCTTTCCAGTGGCCCATTGCCAACTCCCATTGCCATGCACGAATTAAAAAAAGGTATAAAGTTATACATTACGTACTCTATTCGGTTCAACAAGGACGCCGAGTTGGGCCTGATATATGCAGCCGTACGTAGGAAAAATAATAAAAAAAGAAGAGAAAAAAAAAGAGTCAAGAGCGATCCGGGAGCCGAGTCGTCGTCGTCGTGCCACAACATCATTAAAGATTAATGGCTCCGGTCTTGTTTCAAGACTTGAGAAGAAGAATGACATATTATTGCATGAGTGCTGCCACACCAGGGGCGCGCGCCCGCGGATTCTCGTAAAAACACCAATGTTGCGCCAAGTTCGCTGTGCCGATGAATGCCAAAGATGTAACAAAAGGTCTGTCGAATATTAATTTGGGTGTTGATTTTCTTGGTGATATTGTCGCAGTACGGTCGGGCGGCAGATTCTGTAAACCTGCCTGATACACGACGAGGTATGTGACTGATGGTGAAGCTGATTTTGGTTTCGTATAGAGATATCGGTGCCGTATTTGAGCGTCGCCAGGCCGTCGTTAAATGTCGACAAGATTCAACGTTTTGAAATGTCTGCGTCGCTTCATCGCACAACGACGTCGCTGAGCTCAACGTCACGGCGCTGGCCATTAGACTCCCACGTCTTGCCGTTGGCTTCAGGGTCGAGATCCAGCAAGCCAGGTATCGCCTCTTCCGATGTGATCGGGCTCAGTGTTCCGCTACTCGAACTGCAGGTCGAGCTGCTGCCAAGGGTCCAGTCGTCGCTAGAGCTTCCGCGGCGGTTGTCGAGCAGGGCCAGACCGAAGTACTGACCGTACTCCTCATCAGTGATCTGGTGGCGGTTGCCAATCTCAACGTATTCATACTCCCATCGCGTCAGCTTGTCGGCCTGTCGTACTGGAAGCCACCTGGCGCGGCAGGTGTAGAAGAAGGCAGCGGCAATGAGGCCGCCGCCAACCAGGTCGATGGCGTAGTGATGGCTCAGGTACATTGTTGCCCACCAAACCCAACCAGCGTAAACGATGAAAAACGTTCTGAACTGGGGGAACGCGTGGCTCATGAACAGAGCCTCGAGAACGGCGTTGGCGGCGTGCAATGAAGGAAAGGCGCCAAATGGTAGGGGAGCCGAGGTGAAGTTCGTGGTGTAGAGGTCGATGCCGAAAATTTCGTCGACAGCTTTCAAGCCGGCTGGGGAGCCAGGCATACCGTACGCAGCGGGAACCAAGCCATGCTCATTCTCATACCATGGTGGGGTGCAAGGGAACATGAGCTGAATAGTGACGCCAAGAATGCTCATCCAGCCAAAGGCGCGAGCGAACACGTTGGCGGAGCCAGGGGCGGCAAAGATGAAGAGGACTAGCGAGCAAATGGCCGGAGCGGCGAAGTGGATGATACCATAGGGCAGCCAGGCCAAAATGTCGAGAATGGGGTGCTTGTGAGCGGAAAGAATGTTGGACAGGTTTGCGCCGTACAAAACATTCTCGAGGGCGGGGAGGACGCGAACCCAAATGTGAGGACGGTAGTCGTATGAGATGAATCTAGTGAGGATATTAGGCGATTGCCACACGAAGTAAAAATAAAGGAGTTGCCAGGAGAGGAATAAACTTACCGACTGCAGAAAAAGTACAGAAGCCAGATCCAAATCATCGACGATGGCAGGAAGAACTGGCGTGTCGCAGGCATGAGCAAAAGCCAGACTGAGCCGACAATGGCGAAGAACTTCAGGGCTGGCGCCGAGGGCGCAATGTAGAGAGAGAAGAGGGTGAGGCCGGCTAGGAAGACATATTGCAGGTCCGAGGGGGTGAAGCTGTGATTTTGCAGGTCACGGATGCCGTCCCAAAAGTTGAATGATGTGTAGAGGCTGGTGATATCCACAGCGTTGGGGTCACGAACTTTTGACTTTGAGCGGCCCCTGCGACGGCCATGGTGGTAACGGCTGGGAAGGCGGTTGAGGAAGGCAAGATTGAGGTTTTCCGTGAAGAGAGCCGGCAGCTTTGGCTTGCCCGGGAGGGAGCCGGTAAGATCCTTCATTTTTGCAGCAGACGCGACAGGGCTCCAACGGGGCCGGCGGGTGAGGTTGTCGCGGAAGCTGCGGCAAGGGGTAAGTTGCCAGGAGGAAGAAGTGAGGCCGGCGTGAGTTATGTTTGCCAGTTGGTGTGCGAAATGTAGACGGCTACCGAGCGAGTCCTTGTCTCCCAAGAGCGTAAACCGTAGTTTGGGGTAGCCTCGGGGTGGTGATTGACAAGGACGGTCGGTGGAGGGAGAAGGAAGATTTGCGGCGGTGGGAAGCGGAAGTCGGCTATCGCATGCTATCCAAGATGTCTATTCGTCCCAAAGATGTTTTTGTATGATTCTGGGGAAAGAAAACAAGAGAGGAGCCAAAGGCGTCGGCGTGGCCTCGTCAAACGAATCGTTGTCGGCGACGCAGGCGGGCGAGGTCGCTTCGGGGGAGGAAGGCGAACGTGGATTGACGTGCCCAGATCGCAGCAGCCGCAGATCAAACGGGGACCAAAGCGATGCAAAGAGTCGGATACGGCGACGACAAACGATGCCAGGGAAGCCGGACGAGCGACGAGCACAGAAGGCGAGAGAGGATGGCGAGAGGAAAGGAGAGAGGTGTTCCAAGGTGTGATGAGAAGGAAGAGGGAAACGGAAGGAAGAGGCAGAGGTAAAAGAGAAGGGTGTGAGAGAGGTGTGGGTGGCGTGCGGAAGCAATGAGGCAGGTACCTGCTGGGAGCAGGTGGGCGTGTGCGGTACGGGTAGGTGTGTCGAGAGCGAGTGGTGACGCCGGGTGCTAATTAGGTACTCCGTAGTCTGTACCAGGGAACGGGGGTTGACCAGGTCTGCGAGTGTGTTTTTTCCGTACTGTGGTGCCCAGAGCCCACTCAATCACTGTAGGCCAGCGCTGCTGGGGAGGACGCCCGGGACAAGTTTTTCGGGCTGCCGTCGCGCACTCCGCAGGTACCTTGCGCTACCGAGCGAGTAGTGGCACTGTGACGTACAGTAATATGAGCCTGCCTTGGGGGTGGATGGCTGGTGGAGCGGGCGGTCGCTCGCGCAGGCGCTATGGTTCAAGGCAGGTCTCACAGTGCAGGGCAGGAATTTTACAGGCTACGAGGGCGCTGAATGGGAGGACTCTGGCGGTATTTGGACGGGCTAGCGTCGTGTTATGGGGCCAAGCTGGGCCGGATGGGCGTGCTGATTTGACAATGTCACAGGGCTCGCACCCGGACCCCGACGTGTCTCTGCTGGGAACAGTCAGTCAGGTGCTGGTGCTTGGAGCTTGCTGGTTGCTGGGCGGGTCCCCTGGCCAGGTCGCCGGGCGTCATTGGTGTTGCCGGAAGCGGCGGCTCAGATGTACCTCTGCGAGTGGGGCATGTACCTCCTGCTCCCGAGATGAACAGAGGCACACGACGGGCAAAGCCCATTCAGTCTCAGTCGACTTGAGGTGAGGTCGGGAGAAGCCCCCGCAGAACGCGAGCAGCCCGAACCGACCGCTGAAAACCACCGAGCTGGTGCTCACAGTTGAGGTGGGTGCCCGGACACTCGGTGCTTAGAGATGGCCGGCGGCGGGCAACGGGCACCACGGGCGCTTGTTGCACACCCGGGCTGAGGAGTCTCCTCCGCCTCCTCCGCCGCCGCTCGCTCATCAGTGTGCCTGCGTTGCGGTGCAGGGGACCACACAGAAACAGCCAAGCCGGAACACACGGCGGCCTGTGATGCCAGTCTGGGTGTGGTGGCTGGTCATGCGCTTTGGCCGAGCCTCTCTTTCACTACCTGTGCCACCCTGGGCGGCGGCCTCATCGTCGACAGCCACGTCATTTGTACGCGTAGCGGGAGCAGGGGCTTACATGGAGCTAACGCCCAAAGGGTCTGGCGATGAACATCGATTCTCTCGCAAGCCGGTCTGCTGTTTCTCGTGGACGCAATTCATGGTTGGTACAAGCATGTTGGTACATAATCCATCTCGCGTCCGCAGCGGCGAAGCTTTATTGGTGAATGAATTCAAAGCCCACCGGTCTCTTCAGGCCCAAATCACGATTGACGCAGCCAAGCGACTAGAGTTTGTCTGCCCACGTTCATGACGTATCACGACGCGAGAGCACCCAGAGAAGCCAATGCGGCAGACGCTGGCGCTACAAGCGCATAGCCCATAGTAGAAGAAACGGCCATGCGATTAATATCATTTTCCATTGTACGGTCAGACAGTTGATAATATCAATGCCGTTGTGGACCGCGCGAGGCTGCAAGCTTTAGGCTCAAGCTCCAAGTTGCAGAAACTCACAACAATACCGGCCAGGCTTGAGCACAGACGAGGGAGGGTAGGTAGACTTTGGCGGGGTCGAGAGGGCACTGGCAGCACCATCTCGATTTGATCTGCCGTTTGATGGTGTACCAACTCTAATACACCAATGACGGGGAAGCTGTGCGTGACGGGACCAATGGCGATGCATGTTAAAGAAAAACCGGTTCGCTTGAGCCATATACAGACTTCCGGTGTGCCGCATTGCAGTATAGCATGTATCACGTAACATGGCGAGGTGCGATGTATGCTTGCACTTCTTTGCCGCTGGCGTCGTGTACCGTACGAGCAGGGCGACGAAGATGGCCTAGTAGACAAAGTATTGGCATTCTGGCATGCCATTCAATCACAGCATCGGCCGTTACGGCATGGTACGGTATGCCTTCAAGGGCAGCTTCTTCTGGCGGTGAGCAGTGAAGAGTCTCGTGATCAGACTAACAACAGCAGTTAGCCCTTTGCAATGGAAGCGACCCAACAGCACCACCATAGCATTGGCATTTTTGGCGCGTTGTAATGGCCCCGCTCGCGAATCTAGGGTGTGTTTGGCACGGCCGTGATTCTGTATGAGAGGTCGGTATTTTAGTACCATGCTACGGCAATGGGCGGTGACTGTCGAGATGGGATCATGCCAGACTGGACGATGAGCCGCTGCGACCAGGAATATCCAGGATGGATGTGCATTGCACTCGCAACAGCTCGATGCCATCAGAATGAGGTCCTGAGGCACAGACTTTGGCACCCCGCCAAGCCATCACTGGCTGTGAGTGGTTGGACGCTCGTCAACTCTCAACTCTCTCGCCTCAACTCACCTCTCACCCACTCAATCCTCGCGACACCCCTGTCGACGGGAAATTTCGCCAAGACGTTAGCGTGGAAAGCCCGCCCGCCCATGGCCCAAGCTCAAGCTCCCTCTCGCACCCGCTCTCTCTCGCTGCTCTCCCTTGCGGGAGCCCTCTCTCTCTATTTTGCGGGGTTTTGCTGGCATGCAACGGAAATCCGGTGGTCGCCAGCTAGCTGACGCCACAGCGTCAATGGTCTTTACTCGTACAGCTTTGTCTCTGGACCCCCTTATTCGCGATACCCATCATGTCGATTTCGGCACATGGCCTGCTTCTAAAGAGCAGCGCTAGGTCGTTGCAGATTACACGAATGTGACGTCTGTCACAGCCTCTACGAAAAGGCAAGGTCGTTATGAGGGCTAGGAGTGGTGCTTACCATAGTGTTCGTGTAGGCTGTACAAGCGTTCCAAAGAGCACGACATGCTGGCGCCAACTTCCACAGCAGGCAACGAAAACAGGGCTGAGACAGGAGGTTTCCCCCGCGCGACCGCAAGAGGCGCAGAAAACAATGCCCGCGGTGGGAGAAAGACTGGCGGCGCAGGCTGCCTCCACGATGTCCCTCCAGGCAGAAACACCCGCCCAGTCCGGTGTTGTCGGCCTCGGTGTCCTCCACATCTCCGGCGGCGAGCGGCAATGGACTGGGAGCTGTGAACCGTGGCGGCATGTAAAACAGCGAGGCTGTTTGGGGTTTTTAGAGGTCCTAGCCGAAAGTCCTGATTTACGAGCACCAAAGCATACGCCAAAACAGGTGACACCAAAAGTCGAACCCCTTACATGAGAGACCATGCATGGCTGGAAAGACGCCAGAGACATGGTGGCAGGGTCCCGAACCTGCAGCAGAACCCAGCGCAAACTTGTGCACAGGGTTACACCCCCGAGTGCAAGATGCGCTGGCAGGCGGCGCGCACGTCTGTACATGGAGTTCACGGCGGTCGTGCATTGAAAGCAATTACTGGCATGTGCTCTGGCCCATGATTACTCGTACGAGTAGTCTGTACAGCAGCAACATCAGAAGGCCCCCATTGCGGATGTCAGATGACAGCCGGGCCAGCCCGCAGTGAGGTGAGGCTCAAGAACCCCCGACACCACGATCTAAAAAAAGACGCCTGCTGCCGTGTCAATTGACCGCCCGGCTTACGATGTACGATGGCCCCGTCTGTCACTTCCGTCACTTTCATCGCTGCTCCTAATTTTACAGCTCGCCCAGCTCGCGACAGGGTTGATGAACAAAGGACTCCCGGGGACCCGAACTAAGACTCCAGCGGTTGGCCTGGTAATTAATCTCCCAACACTTGTACAGTACTACAGCACAGTTGCACGCACGCGACGGGCAAGACACAAACCCCATATCTCAACCGCCAGACCAGGATGATGGCGCCCCCATTGGTGTACAATGTCACACACACCCCAGCGTAGGGTCACATTCAGTGGGAGTCGAGTGAGCCGTCGCTTGCTTCTTGCGAAGAATACGGCAGAAACCGAATGTGGATGGCTGCCACGGCACATGCGGAAGCCTTTGGGGCGCTAGCTACTCCGTACATTGTACAGTACGGAGTCTGAACCGTTGACCGCCAAAAGGCTGAAGCCGTTACGGCCCTACGAGGACGCGGCTGCCGTCCACTGCGCCAAAGAAACGCTGCACCATGGGGAATTGGAATGCTTAAACTCTCTCGGCGTTGGGTCTCTTGGTAGGCCCAAAGCTACCGGGTGCCTCGGTCGGGCTCTCTCACAGGGTGCATGACGACATTGCCCAGAAAGACAGTGACAGTTGTGTAGGGAGGGGCCTCCAGATGTACCGATGCGCCAAGACCATGTACCTCTGCTCTGCTGCTGGCCGTGGAAATGCGAAAAAAAAAAAAAAGGAAAAAAAATTCTGCTGGGCGGGTTCACAGGGCAGCTAGTGGGCGCGGCCGGCTCGCTACAGCGGGTGGTACAGTGGGAGTTATAGTGGGCGAGTTTGCAGCCCATTGAGCTATGCCTAAAGCGGCTAGAGCATAGTGCATTTCGCATTACCACGGTGCGTCGCAAACCAAGATCCTTGTGCATCTTGCAGTATTAAACACCCGGCAACGCCAATATTGCCACCAGTTTGCGTCCCAATCTGGATAGCTTAGCAGAAAGCTTTTTTTTTTTTCTGTCCCTCTCGCTCTTGGGCGCATTCCCTCCTTTCACTCCTTTCGCGCCCGCCCCTCCAATCCCACCCATCCAGTTGGGCCACAATGGAGCCTGTAATTTCCCAGGACCCTGGCCAAATAAGCAGACGAGTGCCCAAAAACACGCGAGAACTGTGTCAGTGACAAAGGACGCGTGCCGTTCTGTTCCGTTATTCCCGCGCGTAAATGAATTTTTTTGCTTCCCCTTCTCATGTCTCCGTTGAAAGCCTATGGAACCTTGTGCCTTTGGTTTCCCCCCTCCCTGGCCGTTCATTTTGGTGTCGCGTGAGCAACTGCCCGGGTGGGCGGGCTTGCGGTGTAAGCGGACTTTTGCGGTCCGCCAACTCTATTCTTCACTGCGTATTCCTCGTACATTTTCTGGACACGGCTAGTCGTAGGGAGGTAGAGCGTATACATCGTACACGATTTAGTTACCATTTACGAGTAGCGCTCCCAAACCTACGAACAGGTACTACGAAATGAGCGCAATCCTTCATGTCCTCGCACTTCTCGTCCTCTTCAGCCTTAACCCAGTTTCCCAAGTGTGGATAAAGCGGCCCCCAACAAGGCGGTAATTTAACCACTTAAAATTTTCTTCCTTGCCTACAAGAGAGAAAGACAAAAAAACAATGGAGTATTCCCTCTTCACCACAAAATGATCCGAGTATCCGTATATTCCGTACAAATAAGGCAAAAACCCAGCACCACTTTTTTTAATCATTACTCTTTTGTATACCGGGCATCCATCGGCTTGAGTCGTGATTGCTGCCGCCTTGTTCCGAAGAAAGAGAAAGAGAAAAAAAAAAGAGGCGACGTGCGGGACCCGCTAACCGGGGCGAGCCTCTCTACTTTCGGGCGGCGGCTCGGCCGGGTGGGGTTAGTTTTTTTTATGCCAGCGGCAAGTTGCGCCTCGGGCGGTGCGGTGAAGGCACCTCGTAGAAGATAGGCGCGGAGTTTTTCGCCTTGCAAGGCGGGTTTTCTTTCTTGTACATGGGAGGTCCCATGCAGTTCCGCATACGAGTACACCGTACTTTAGTGCTGGCTTTTCCGAGCCGGCAGTTGGTCCCCCTGCGCTTTGGCACTTGCGCGGGCAGATGCCTTGCTGCAAGGCAGACCGGAGTCGATATACTTCAAACTGGCAAGGATACCTTTTGGATCTACTACACCCAACCAGTCCAGCTAATATCAATCAGGACCATTTATCTGCCCGTATACTTTTGAATTGGCGGCGTACCTTTCGTAAAGGCCATGTAGATTCCCACAACTGTCACTCTCATCCAAGACGCCTCTCGGGTCCTGCCGAACGCCCTAAGGAAATCTAGGTTATGCCCGGCTCCCCCGTGCGCGCCTAAACGTCATCGAAGCGTTCCCCAAGCGCTGCGGCCATCTACAGCGTCATGCAGAATTCATGTACCCCGTACATTGGACGACGAAACACGTCGTCTAAGCCGGCTCGTGGATGGGCGCTTACTACTCGTACGTCAGCGCCAGCCCGCCAGAGCGAAACGTCGTCAGCGTGGCGCAGCGAGATGTCTTATACGTAACGGGCACCGGCCGAAATCACCGCCACATTGAGTCCATATACGCCCCAGGCACAAGGATTATAAAATAAACAGTGTTATATTTAGTCAGTGGCTGTGCTGAACTGCCTGCGTTTATGGCTCTGCTGCGTACAATATCTCAAAGACAAAGAAACTCCTTGCAGACTCGCCGCAAATACAGCCGACGCTGCCTTCCTCATATCTCTTCAGCTCTATCCATTCCCTCGCAACCTGCACACATCTTGTTCCTGTCCTCTGCTTCTTGTCCACATTGCAAAATGAAAAACAAACAAAATTGATCCTAAAACGCCATGCCTATGGGGGAAATGTGCAAACATAAACAAACATTCTCCTTCTGTAATCCGTTGATTCATGGCCAGCCAGGCAGACAGTGAGTTGCCTCTGGTCATGATGACATGCCACAGCCATTTTAGCCACGATTCGCCCCGTGCCTGTGTTGTAGTGTTCTCATCGGTGGCCCCTCTGGCATAATCCAATTGTGCTTGGGTCTAGGTTTGTAGCCGGGCTGCTTCTTCGCCCGCCCAGAGAGCCCCTTCTTCCGTCCATATTGTATCTTGATTGGCCTTTGCGGCGCCGACGCCTTGTCCAAGGGTGATGCCGGCTTGTAGCTGGGTGGGATCTCAGGCAGAGGCACATCCGTGACCTTGGGAGGGTGTGGGCTGGCGGGCTCTGTCGTAGGCTTCTAGCTCGACGACACCTTCGGCAGAGGGACGGCTGTGCTCTTGTTGGACTGGGCGCTCGCCGGCGGGCTTTGGCGCGACGCAGACGTGGCAGACTTGGGTGTGTCCTTGTCCTTGCGCTTCTTGCTCTTCTTAGCCACAGGCGTCTCTTCGACCGCCTCGCCTGGCTGATTCAGTCCGGGAAAGTTGGGGACGGGTACAGGAGTTTCCTTCTTGCCGCTTGCCGACACCTGGGAGCTCGAAGGCAGGGGTGTTGATGGCTTGGCCTTTTTGGACTTTTTGCCCTTTTCATTCGGGGTAGCGTCGCCGGCAGCATTGTCTGAAGCACCGGGGATGGGCGGAGGCACAACTAGGCTCTGCTTCTTTGTAGGCGGAAGCGCTGGTTCCGACCCCAAGACAGGGCTCGATGGGCCGTCCGTCTTTTGCTTCTTCGACTTGCTCTCGGCAGAGACACTCTCCTCCATAAGCTGCTCTGCCGCAGCGGCCGCCTCATCGTCCGAAGTGTTGTGCTTTCTCTTTCCCTTCTTGCTCTTGGGCGCAGCCTCGCTGTCCTTGTCCTTGCTCTTGCTCTTCTTCTCCTTCTTGCGCGAAGCCTCGGGCGACTTGGCCTTGGCGGGTGCGTCCTCCATTTCTACATCTTCATCATTATCGCTGCCAGAGCCGATATTGCCCATGGGAGTGTGGACGCCAATGGGCTGGAATCGAGCCTTGAGGCCCTTGGGCTGTGGGCGAGGCGAACGCGGAGCGGCAGGGCCGAAATCACTGCTGGCAGGTAGCGAACCGAGCTGCGTGATCCTCTTGACTTGCATGACCTGGTCGACCTGGCGACGAGCTGCAGCTTGTGTTAGTACCGTGTAAAGCTTAGTATTTGAGAAAGAATACATACCAGACTGATATTCGGTGCCGTTGGCAGACGGGATCATGATTTGGATGGAGCTCTTAGGCACCATGGCATCAAATGACACGCCATAGTCCTGGCCGTCGTGGGAAAACACCCCTTCATTGTTTTGAGCCCTGTCCATGGGGATCTCCATGTTTTGCACAACAGAAATGGGGACATTGGCGGGCACCGTAAAGTACCAAAGTTGCTTGCCTTCGAGGTTGGCATCGTTACAAACGCGCGCGACGTCCTGTCCGTTTGCGCCCTCCTCGCCCTTGCGCAGCACAAAGTCGGGTGAGATAAACTGTGGTGCCGACAAGGGCCCAGAAGTTCCTCTATCCGACATGTGCATTGATTCGTCAGCTGCGTCGTCGGAATCGTCCGAGTCGCTGGTAGGGGACGACGATATAGAGGCCTTCTTCCCAACGCTTACGCCGTTTGCCTCTGCCTCGCTCTCGCTCTCATCGGAGCTGGAGTCTTCGGCTTCGCTGCTGCTACTGCTGCTTGAGGATTCAGCAGCCTTTGAGGCTTTGTCGTTCACCGTAGGCTTTGCCTTTTCTGTGCGCTTTGACGCAGCCTTTTTGCTGTCCTTCTTTTTCTCACTTTCTTCTTCGCTTTCGTCTTCGTCTGATGTATCGCTGTCGGATTCAGCTTGCTTCTTGGCAGCTGCCTTCTTGGTTGATGCAGGTGCAGGTTTCTTGGCCTCCTTCTCGTCTTCGCTCTCACTTTCACTCTCACTCTCGCTGCTGCTGTCATCCGAATCGGAGCCACTGCTGCTAGTAGCACTTGTGGTTGCGGATTTTTGCGCAGCCTTGGCGGCGGCACCGTTGGTCTTCACTGCCTTTTCACTTTTATCGGAGTCTGATTCACCAGCCTCCTCGTCGGAAGAGTCCGCAGCCGGTTTGACTGGCGCTCCGCTCTTCTTGGTCTGTTTCGACTTGGATGCGGCAGCATTTCGCTCGGCGTCGCTATCGGCAATCTCGTCCTGCTTGCTTCGTTGCTTGGAGGCCTTTGGCGGCGCGGACGACTTGGGAGCGGTGAGCTTCTTCATAAAAGATGCACCGCCATCGTCGCTACCGCTGTCGCTATCTCCAGAGCTGCTGTCATCGTCGCTGTCGTTGCCAAAGATGGCGGCGTGCGGTGCAGCCTTTTCCTTCTTGGCCGCCGCAACGGAGCGGATCGAGGGCTTCTTGTTGAACTGGGAGTCGGCGCTCAGGCCCTTTTTCGTTTCCTCAATGTGCTTATTGAGGGAATGCACTTTGAAGGGTTCCTTTGGTGCCATCTTGGCGCGTTGCGGCACTTCCGCGAGACGTGTTGGGCAAGTCAATGGGTTGTAGAGAGAAAATTCCAAGCAAGCTTGCTTCGAGCTTTCGGGTGTCGTTCACTTGGGTCGCCGGCAAAATTTCTCTGGGTGGGCAAGGTGGCCCGTGCGCCACCGCGACCCTTAAGCTTTCTACGTCCGTGTATAACCAGCAACTGTATTATTACATGTAGAAACTGTGAAGATTTGTTGCCGTGTGAGTCTGACAAACTATGAAGCCGTAGATTTGGTATTCAAGGCAGCTTGCCTTATGCTGCCTGGCCTGTCGTGTTGCTAGAACATATAGTCCGGATTTCGTTGCGCCTATGTGCAGCATACTAGAGTCGGAGACTCATGGCACAATACTGCCCTTGTAAATGGAAGGTGTGGTACCAGGTTTGAATTGGCTGGATTTACTGATACACTTTAATTTCTTTAATGATAGCATATTTCTTTTTCTCCCATATCTTCCTCAGCCGGTAGATTCCAACGTAAAGTGCCGTCTCATCGTGTCAACCGGGTCGTAAAATTTTAGTGGAGCCATCTATCGATAAACTCGTCTTCAACGATGGACGCGAGAGGCATCAACCCATGCAGGAGACATAGAAACTAGGCATCTTCCGGGACAGACGTTGCTCTTCCAAGTTCAACAGTACTTGCTCATGAAATGGCTCATAATTTGACTTCACAATCATAGCATCACCGGCCAGCCATGCCAAAACCGCAAGATACGACGCCAAACAAGCGGCGCAAGCTGGATGCTCAAGATGCGCCTCAGTGTAAGTACCACGCCGCCTGCACTGCCGTTGCGATATTTTTATAATATGAGATTCTGATATTGAAACATTCAGCCGCGGTATCTGCGCTTGCTGCGCGGCGTCAGTTGGGCACGTCAGCATCATCGCGCGACACGAGCGAGTCGCAGGACGATGAGCCGAAGCCTCGGACGGGAAACGCGTTTAGCATCCTCCAGGCTCTTCGCAAGAATGAGTCTGCCATAGCAAAGTCACCTGCCGGACCGAAAACGCCGCAGACCAAAAAGGAAAGCAGCGAGCAGCGAAGGTACGTGTCCAAACTAGGTCGAGGACTCCGAGGACTCCAAACTGACCTCATGCAGCGAGAGAAAGACGTCCTCGGCAGATTCCAAGTCTGCGCCCCCAAGGATTATACCGTACTCTTCATTCAAAATAAGCAAACAAAACTGCCGAACAAAGGCCAATGGGGTGACTGAGCTGCGATTAAGCGAAGGAGAGGTAAAGTGACGCGCTACAAACGCCCCACGCTCACGGCTAACGATAGTAGCGATTCATCGTTTTGGGAACCTATGGAATAAAGATTCGCATTGGCGAGGTTACTGTCCTCGGTGCTACGCTGCAGCCTTCAGACACAATCCATTGGGTTCAGTCACCACACTGCCATGCACTGCCAGTGATTCGAACGACGGACAAGACGCACCTTGAGCTTCACAATGATGCCTCGCCAAAGCCTATTCGAGCACTTTCACGACTGTCGCCATTATACCAACGGATTTGGAATGAGCCCGAGGAGGACAAGGATGAAAGCGGCACCTTGCCAACTCTTACCTATAAAATAGTACGCATTGCCCACGCTACTTGACGAGTTGGAGCTAACTCTTGTAGCTATGTACTTCGGAAGACGCCCCTAAGAAGAGCGTCGTCCAAGAACTCACATCGCCACCAGAGTGGAATAAAAAACTCACTACGTTGGTCGAAAGCCTGCAGGGAGGCGAGCGAAATACACTTTCGGTGCTGGTGTGCGGACCCAAATCGGCGGGCAAGTCGACTTTCTCTAAGCTATTCACGAACCGCCTCCTCACAGCACAGCATGCACAACAGGGCAAGATTGGCTCTGGGGTAGCCGTCCTTGACCTGGATCCTGGACAGCCAGAGTACTCACCAGCGGGGACTCTATCGCTCGTCCATGTTACGCAACACAATCTGGGGACGCCATTCACCCACCCTGGGTTTCATCAGCGTGGCAATAAAGTCGTCCGTTGCCATGCGCTCGCGGCAGCAACTCCAGCACCAGCGCCAGAATTATACATCGAATGCGCCATGGATCTCTACGACGCTTACCGACGAACGCTTCGCAATTGTCCCCTCCTCATCAACACGCCCGGGTGGATCTTGGGAACGGGGCTGGACTTGCTAGTTGCGTTAATCTCGCGTATTAACCCGGCGGAGGTTGTCTACATGTCGGAAGAGGGCCCTTCAGACGTCGTCGAAGCGCTGCAGTCCAGCACGAAACAGTCATTCACCGCGCTGCCATCGCAACAATCCGAGTTTACTACAAGAACAGCCGCGCATCTTAGGGCAATGCAGACAATGTCGTACTTCCACCTCGCGGAAGCAGACGCAGGCGTCAAACCACTAGATTCAGCCCTGACGTCAAACTGGGACCCGCGACCTCTGACGGCCGTTGCGCCGTGGGAGGTGTCATACTCGGGTGAGAATAGTGGCCTACTGGGTATATTGTCGTATGACTTTCAGTCGCCGGCGGAACTCTTGGCGGATACAATCAACGGCATGGTCCTTGCCGCGGTTGAGATTGAAGACCGCCGCGCGTTTCGAGACCTGATTGACACATCCTCACAGCCAGGAGACGCACCCTATACACTCATGGACGTCAACGGCAGCTATTCACCTGAAGGGCTACCCATGATTCCCAACGCAAACGACATTGCGCTTGACCCGCGATACTCGCGCACCATTGGCCTGGTGCTCATCCGCGGCATTGACGTCGCGCGCAAACGACTCCAAGTCATCACGCCGATTGCCCAACGGAGCATAGAAGAGCTGAAGTCCCATGGCCATCAGCTTGTCCTTGTACACGGCAAATTTGACGCGCCGACATGGGCGTTCACGGAGGACTTGTACGCCCGCGCTGGAAAGCAGCAACAGCAGAGCCAGCCGGCAAAGGATGTAGAAGTTACCGACGAGGACACCAGCGAGGATGACTCGGACGTCGAGCCGGAAAATGCAAAGGGAGTTGGCGATGTTGCGACCGTGCCCTGGGTAGAGATGCTCAAGGGAAACCAGAAACGACCAGTGGGATCCCGGGTATGGCGGGTTAGACGAGACTTGGGTCGCAACACGGGCGATTAATAAATTGCGCAGGGGCGCACGGTGTACAGCGGCATCTAGGTGTTTAGCGTGTGCTTGCTTGGATAATATCACAATCTCTTTGCATATGATTTTGCCGTATGCCTGTAACCACAAGTCACTGAGTGACGTCGCTTTGGTTCTGTGCCCCAGCATCTTCAAGTGATGAGCGAGACAAGCCGGGCCTGACGACGGAATATAATGACTGATCATATTCTCTAATTAACCCCATGCAAGTATCCGGGTCGGGAATTGTAGACAACCACGAGGTTTGCACGATATTATACGGCCCGTGGTCTGCTCGCAGTACCCTGTATTACCAGGAACACGATCAGGTCACAGCGCAGAAGCGCATGCAGCAGGACAAGAAGAGCGACTTTGTAATGCTTATCTGATCCGGCGCACAGATCAAGCAGAAATGCGGCAAACTGGAGTCTGCAAGCGGCAACCTGGCCGGGCTCTGGTCGTCACCGACTGTGCCCAAGACAAATACCGACTGTGCGGCGGGAACACCATCTTAGAGGTCACCGCTGACAGGGGTTGCATGAACGCCGAATATTAATGCTGGGTAGCAAAATCCATACTCGTAATTACCGCACAAGCACCCGGGCTAGAACCTTTTTCTGCTGGCAGTGGTAAATGAGAACCCGGGAATACGGCTACTGATGAACGGGGAGATTGGCGCGCTATGAACGCTTATTGTACATCGTCGATGTTATCCTGAATCTGTGGACTCGTAGAGATTTGTCAATCTTCAATATTGTATTGCAACCTTATATTGCTTTTCCGCATTTGGCAGCCCCGTTAGAGCCATCGGTGTTGTTTAATTGACTAAATGCCTAAAGGCGCAGCTTGATAATCAATATAACAATCTTTGCGGTCAAAGGTATCAGATTCCTCGACAAACACTTCGGCCATTGCTCTTTTTAGAAGCTACTTGTTTGGTATTCGCAGATAGCCACGCTCAGGCTCCGGTTCAGTAGAACAGTGGCAGCACTCGGGTAAAGTCGTCTCATGGTAGTTCTGAAAACGGTGTGGCAGATGCCGAAGCCACTAGAAGCCCCGAAGCCACTAGAAAAGTTGAAGCGTCCCTAGCATGATGTCCTATACTGACGGCGATGGTATTCGACAAGAGATCTACATCCTGCGCGCGACTACTACAAGTACAACTTATATTTCGTCAAGCAAGGGATGAACTCGCCAAGTTTCCCAAGTAGAGTGAGTCAAATGGACAGCAACATTCGCAGCCTCCTCCTGTACAGCGCGACTAGCCGTACTGAGTCAGACCTCTTTATGGAGCTTCTCTAAAAATGAATTACATTGCTTCTTAGTTATATAATTCGGGCTCTTGCAAGTTTCGATACCTGAGACGGTACCTTTTAATAGCCAAATATGGCACAACGCCGTGACGACAGAGAGCTGCGGGAATAGAGTAGTCATACGTCGACGGAATAAAGGGTATCGCTGCCGTATTGGCCGTAACCAGAGTAGAAAACCCGGCACAGGGGACGGGATACTCAATTATACAGCAAATACCCGTCTTGCGACCGCGGGTGCGGAGTGGTTTGACGCATGGCGTTGCAGGTGATTCCGAGGTGGTATATTGATCTACAGCAGGGCCCCAGCAGCTGGGCGGCGAACCCGGAGTGGTGTCCATGGACACGAATGATTGACGCCTGTTACGGGTTTCTTTTTTTGTCTCTTTTTTATTACTTCTGCTACAGCTTTTAGAGCTTCAGCATGTAATGTACATGTAACAATGACGCCATAAAACGGTAAACCGTTGTTGTTTGCCATTCTGTACTTTTTCCGCGGGATGCATCGTGTTACAAACACTGATGTCATGCACGAGTGGAACATTCACGAACGGGCAGGGGTGTTGTTGCCTTGTGAAAGGGTGGTTGCTTGCTCCGCTCTGTCTTTGCAGATATTATACGTCACGTAACACTGATATTGCTACAGTGCAGAGTTCCATCATCGGCGGTGATATTGCATGGCTCAGCGACTACGTGCAGGACTTTCTACAGGGAATCACAGGCGCACGGAGAGGTGTGCCAGAGACCCGTAGCGGCGGGACCAAACCCCATGTCACTTAAGCCATGGCCGTTGGAGATCTGCAGCCTCCGCTCGTCACATCTCCCAGGGGGTCGGGGGTCACTATGAACAGGGCCGTGGAACGCGACAGGGGGATGCTGGAGCGGTAGGACGGGCAGCTGAGTTTCTCGTGAGGAGAGTAAGCCGTTGCAAGCAAAGTTAGCAGGCAGGGCATTGAAAACCCAAGCGGCCATAAATGATTTTGTCTCAGAGTGTGGCCAGATGGGATTTCTGATCGGGTGGCACGGAGCACGCCCAGTGTGACGCTACCGGGGGGAGGACAAGCGATCTGGTGGTCTGTGAGCTATCATGTCGCTCACATCAGCCAGTGGTGGCCTGTGCAGCGGTAGCAAGGGCATTGACTGGAAGCAACGAGTACAAGCTCCGTAGCTGCTGGCGGGATGCATAACGGTGGACATGAAGGGTCTCAACATACGAGTACATACTCGTACAGTCGGGGGGCAAGCCAGTTTCGAGGTCGGTATGGTGAGTGATTGGCGGCCGAGGCCGCCGTGGCGGTCCCACGACTCGGGAATCAAAAGCAATAACCGTAGGTCTCGCACCATAGTTCAAGTGCCGGGGCGCTAGCAGATGAGAAAACGGTATACCATAGCAGATGGTGTTTTCCGCCCGCGTTGGCGTTGTACGGCGGCAGCGCGGAAGATGCCGTGAATATTGGACGAGGCGCCAAACTCGTACCCATAGTCCAGGTGAACCAATGCCAAAAAGGAAGGCAGTCTTACCCGTGGCATTGCTGGGTAGTCCTGCCGGAGAGAAAGAGATGGCACTAACGAGCACCGGGCTTACGAGTAGGTATGAGGCAGGGCCCATGTCTGACGGCGGCACATGATGAGGGAAAAACGGTTGTGTCTGGTCGGTCGAATCAGAGGCGACGGGGCTCTCCCGGTGGCTTGCACTCCCCCCGGTCAAGACTAGGCTGTGGCAGGCTGAAAGGGGGAATTGGCTGGCAAGAGGCGTTTTGGCGCCAGCCTTGATGGGCTTGATGGGATGGGCTTGAGACGAGTGGTGGTTATTTGTCATGTAGTTTTGCATGGTATTACAGGATTATTACGTGGAACGTAGGGTCATGAATGTGTCACAAACACGCGAGCGTCTGTTGTACTCCGGTCTCGTACTCTTATGCAATGCAACTTGCCCGGTGGGCGGAGCAAATTCGAGGTAAAAGACACATTATGGGGTCTGTAAATTGCCTCGTCACCGTGCTCGAATGGAATGCCTGCCGGGGCATCTAGATGGGCAGCTCGTAGCGAAATGCCAAGTCGAACGATGGCACGCAGGCAGTTACCATAGTGGTTAGTTGCTTAAGTCCGGCGCGAGCAAACGGGACTAACGAGTAATTTGCATACAGGTTCACACAAAAGCCGTGGCAGAGACGGGCGCACGGGGTGGAGTTTTGAGCCTCCCTTATCTACCCTATGAGCACGCTACGAGTTGAGGCAGTAATGTGGAATCCAAGCGGTCGACAAAGGGGTCATCTACGGAGTAGAGAGTGCTCGTATGTGCTCCGTACAGAGTAGTCGTAGCCGAGATCGAACCGAGGAATGGCGATGTGCCGACGCGATACGGCACAACGAGGCTTCCCTTTTGCGCAGGCCCAACAACGCGAGTAAATATATTAAAATATTCCCCAAAAAAAAAAAAAAAAAGGAACTGCCTGCCGAGAAGAAATCAAGTTACAAAAAAAGATCTCATTATCACCTCGACAATTCATCCCAAGTCATACGCTGACCTAAGCCGCTAAACGGGTGAAATAAAAATTTAAGGTGCTGAGAGAAGGTAGAGTAGAGCACCAACTCGTCAGCCCCCGCCGTTAGCGCTGCACCAGTGCCGTTTTCCTCCACTGCACAGCCCTAGCACAGCGGGTTTTCCTCCTCAACGTGCCTGTACTACGTACGAGTAGGTTAACGTTGCCGCGCAGTGCTGCCTGTTCGGTCTGATTAGTAGTTTGCACGCCCGAACAAAACACCCGCCCTCTTGGCTCTCCCGGCGGCCGCCAGGCGTGGGGCCCATTGTCTTTTCCATGCCACTACGACTACCGTAGCTGGGTTGGGAGGTTGGCTCCCGTACTCCGTACTAAGCGAGTAGAGTAGGACCGTACGAACATTGCCTAAGCTGGAAGGGGACTTTGGAGAGGGCCCCGCTGGAGGGGGGGGCCACGCTGGGCGTGTTCGCCATGTTCGCCGTGGGGTTGATATTGACAGATAGTATGAGGACCCGTCCGTCTGGTCTCGCCAGGGTCAGCGGATGGGTTGGGTTAGTGGCCGTGGTGTTTGGGGCTGCTGGTTAACCTCTTTGGGACCGAAACCCGAGGGAGGACTTGGATCGGTTCCGTCTTGGCCTGGACTAGAGGCGCTGAGACGTGCTTGAGGGCTGGGAAGAGTTGGGCAGTTGGTTGCTGCGTTTGTCTGTTGGGAGCGAGCAGTGATGCAGGCAGCACCTGGCTGAGACACGTTGCCAGCCCAGTAGTTAGGCAACTAGTCTGCCTGGAGCATGTAGGGCGAGTGCATTTGATTGTATTGATTGTACTGTATTTTAATTTATTGTAATTGTCTGGTAATTCAGTCTCGCTCTGTACGGAATACAGAGAAAGCCGACACCTCCACTACAACGTCATTTGCCGAATAGCCATGTGGCAATCCTCCTCGTGGCATTGGCAGATGGGATATGCCGGACCTCGGGGGCCAAATCTTGGGCCCGGGGTGCCGATGGCCAGCAGGACCGGCCAGGACGGCCATCAGTATTACTCGCGCTGCCCTACTCGCAATTATGGGCTGCTAATAAGGGAACCCCAACCCAGAGGACAATGGCGACGAAAAGAAAACGCTTGACGCCTCGGTGGCCCCGACGAGGGAGCGAACCGATGCACCGCGATGGGCGTGGCAGTGGGGCGCGACTGTCGGTTACCCAGTCGAGCGGTAGAGTCGGTACCTAGCGTTCCATGCCAAGTTACCCGTCTTCTGTAAGTACCTACTCCTCCGCAATGGCGAACGGTTTCTGTACTCGTCGTCGTAGGGTCCTGGGCTACCGTACTCGTAGTATCTTGCCCATGGCGATGCCGAGGCTCCAGAGCCAGACGGGGTAGTCTATTGGCTTCCATTATATTTTTATGTGAACCGGTATAACCTCACGTCTATCCCTCTTTTTTTGCCAATTTTTCTTTCCCCGTCTTGGTGCTCTTTTTTTTCGTTCCCCTTTCACGCTAATGCAAAAGCTACCGGCGTTACCACCACCCACCCACTGACCACGGCCGCGGACAAAGACATAAAACGGCCCTGCAGCCACAACATCACATCCCCCGCCCGGGAGACCCGCCCTACCAGACAGGGATTTTTTGGCTACGAGTTACTCACACCAAGCACTGTTGCAGCACCTGTAAACACCTGTAAACAGGTACTCCCGTATCACCCAGGTCCCCCCTGCACCCTGCAGGCTGCGGCGCCACAAGCTTCTTTTTTCGCCTGCCCCCTGGTCAAACCACACCAAAAACCCACCTGCGTGCATCGGGACTGTGGTGTGTTTCCAGAACGCTTAACTCCGACGTGCGTGAAAGGCTGAGTTGAGGGAACCCGTCCCCAGCGCTTGGATTACTTGGGTACAGGGCTCGTGGGCAGTGCGACATCGAATTTTTAGGTACCCCTCGTCTTTTTCCCATCTTGGCGGAGCGCGCAGGCACAGGCAGGCGGCCGCCGCCCTCGGTAGTTTGGGTCATATTATTAGCAACTAACCTGCGTCGCCCACCATGCTGGTACACGCTGAACCACCACCTGTCTGGCCGCTGTACCACCACTATCAGCAGCACCAGCACCACTACGACGAGCCGTTTCAGCACCCACTCCAGCACCCGCTTCAGCAGCAAAGCGCTTCCTCCACCGGCCGCCGCCCACCAAACCTAAACCCAGCCGTCGACTTAGACGTGTCTTGCCGTCGTCCTTTTTTACCAGCACTGGTGCCAGCACCAGTACCGCCCGTCCCCGTCCCCGTCCCAATCCCCGTCCTCTCCATCCCAGCCCGCAGGAGGCGCCACGACCGTTTTCGCATCCGCCTCTCCATCTCCATCTGCACCTGCTCCTGCACCTGCTCCTCCATCCTCCTCGACAACCTTCTTCCAACTCGCCCTCCCCGTCATCGCTTCCCATGCCACTGCTCTCCCTCGCCCTCATTCGTCTCGCCTAGGCGCGCCCATCATGGACGTCAGCCCCAAGGACAATGCCCAGCCTCGCTCTGCTTGCACCGAGTGCCAGCGCCGCAAGCAAAAGGTGACTTGAGTCCCCCCGAAACGCCCAAACGAAAACCCGCCCTGCCCCAGCCAAAAATGCCCCTCCAACGGCTGCCGCCCCAGCAAAAGCGTCATGGGCAGCAAACCCGCCCGCCCTCGTCGCCCTGCAGGCTGGCTGCCTCACGATTTATCGACGGCTTGTTGCGTGTCGTCTCGAGTTGGCAAATAAAGTCCTTTTTTTGTGCCTATGCTCGGGACGACATTCTACTCATTTGCTCTTTTTATTGGTAAAGATGCACCTCGCTGACCCGCGTCACAGTGCAACCGCGAATGGCCCTGCAACCACTGCCAGAAACGCAAGGTAGCAGACCGATGCCACTTCTCCCAGGTCACCCAGGCCGCCTCTGAACGATCCGCCGCCGCCGCCAGTAGTCAGCGCAAACGAGCCCGCGGTCGTGATCAGGACGAAGACGACGACAGCTCCGACGACGACGAGGACAATGACGAGGACTTTGAGGCCCTTGGCTACAGCAGCGCCCACTTCTTCACCGACCTCGAGCCCAAGAAAGAGGTAAGACGGATTGCAACCCTTCATATCAGGACGGCAATAGAGAGGGCTGCCTTGCTGCGGCTGGCTGTTTCTTACCCTGTCTCCCCATCGTGGCCAGCACTGGAAACGCCTCCATAGCTCGGCATATCGTCCACTCGAATCATCTGCTAACAAGCCCTCCAAAAAAAACAGAAAAAGCCCAAAGCGCCCGTCAAGCAGTTTTACGCTTCCACTTCATCGTGTCCACAGCTCGAACGCGCCCTCCAAATACTCCCGCCCCGAACCACCACAGGTACGTAACAGCCCGCCCGGCCACTCAGCATGAGGCGAGCCTCCTTACTGTACTCGTTTGCTATGCAGCTGCTAACATGTCGTCTCGGGTAGACTCCCTCGTCCAAAACTTTCTCTCCCGCGTCAACTTTCACTACTACATAATATACCCCTCTTCGTTTCTCCAAGAATACCGCGAGTGGTGGCAATCTCGATACGCCGGCCAGCCCCTCGGCCTACAATGGACCTGCCTGCTGTTGACCATCTGCGCCTGTTCCCTCCAGTATGCCGACCGCGACCTACAGCGAAAGTTGCAGCTCGAGCTGGGCCAGACCGTCGACAGGCTCTCCAACCAGTACCACAACGCCGCCCGCCAGCTGCATGGCGTCATTCCTGTCGGAAACAACCACTTCCTCAACGTCCAGCAGCTGCTGCATTCATGCTACTGGTACAAGTCCGAGGCCCGTTTTGTAGAGTCGTGGCATGTACTCAGCGCCGCCATCAGAGAAGCCCAAGCCCTAGGTTCGTCGCACACGCCGTATCGCCCATTGTCTGTGTCTCACGCATGCTAACGTTTTCTCTCATAGGAATGCATCAAGATAAGCTTGGCGGCTCATTATCCGAGTTTGACTGCGAAATGCGCCGGAGACTATGGTGTGTCTGTGACACTTGGGATTGGTGAGTCGACAGTCTTCGCCTGTGGCGTCTCCTCTCCGTTCGCATCCTTCTAACGCTCCTGTTTAGGCAAATATCAGCCCTACTGTCCCGCCCCAAACTCATTGATCGTACCGAGTGCAGCGCCAGCCTGCCAACCTTGACTCTTGAAGGCTATTCTCCCTCTCCCCTGCTGCACATGAAGCTCCAGTCTGAGCTCGTCGGCCAGCTCTCGCATCGGTTCGGCTCGCCAAGAGAGATTCGGTCGCCCGCCCAGGTTGAGCAGTACATGCAGACAATTATCGACTGGATGAATCGGTTTCCGAAAGTCTATGACATGGAGAACCCCGATAAATCGGTCGACTCACGACACAGCTGGGTCACCTTGCACCGCCATTATCTTCGCACAATGGCGTATTCTATGATGATTGATCCTTTGAGGGCATATCTCGCGAAGCGCATGGCCCAGGACAGCCCGCCCATGGAGCTAAGGCTGCGAACGTACGGCATAAACTACGCCCTCAAGCTCATGGACGCGCTGTACGGCTTCTTCGACCACGTCTACCCGAGGGACGCCAAGTTTCACTGGGCGCTCTTCTCGATATTCGACACGGCGGCCGTGCTCTGCTCCGCCGTCCTCCATGACGAGGACCAGAGCATGCCCCGGCGCGAGGATATTACCGTGGCAATTGACTCGGCGCTTAGCATGCTGAAGCGACTCGCGTCGCAAACACGGGCGGCCAAGACATCCTATGACATTTTGCTGCGGCTGACGAAACGCGTCGAAAACCCCTTCCAGCGACCGAGCATGTCTCCCGACTACCAGTCGAAGCGATCAAAGACTTCAGACGACTCGCTGACGCCGCCATTCATTACGCAGACGGGCGAGATCTCGCTAGGCTCCAGCGACTTTGGAAGTAGTAATGACGGCTTTGACCCCAACGACGCGTCCCCCTTGGGCAGCGGGTTTGCGCCGAGCATTGCAGGCACCTCGCCGGGATACGGCGCCAACTTTATCGATACCAGCGGCAGCTATGCTATTCCCACAACCATGGCCACTGCCATGGATAATTCGCAGGTGCCATACACCATGCCGCCGCACACCGGGGCTATTCCCGAAAATACATTCATGTCGGCGCCACCAAACCCGTATCTGCCACCCACCCCGCGGAGCTCGTACGCGAACATGGCGTTTGACGGCTTCTCCGAGGAGCAGCTGGGCGATTTGGCGTCGTTGTGGAACTACCAGAGCCTGGATCTCAATTTTGTTCCCAACCAGCGAACATGAGTGGGCTTGAAATGAAGGCTTCGCGGGCAGCAGCCGAGAAGCCACTTATATATTATGATACCATACTGAGACGGATTGCTAGCGAGGCAATGTTTTACGAGAAAAACTATAGATGGACGGCGTTATGCGATGTCTTTGAATTATTATACCAACGGAGACTGTGAGCCACGAGCATCAAACGCGTTTTGGAAAGGGAACTGCGCCCATGAGCAGGAAACTCGGGGCCTTTGTTTTTTTGTTTGCAGGGATATAGCCTGCAACGCTGGAGTTCTTGATTGTGTATATAGCTGCTGCCTGAGCAGGGCAGTATTCAGCAACACCCTTTGTATACCAAGTAATTTACTGGTTTAAATCATCCCAGATGTTTTTTCCATCTCCCGTGCGGAAAGGCAGGTTTGTCACGCCCCAATAAATCCAAAGTAACAAAAGGGCTGGCGCAAGCGGCGTAACACAATGTGTAGAACTGGGGGCAATCAAGCCCAAACACGCGGGTAGCCAGCATACAAAACGCCGCCCGTCCGTCCCATTCCGTGAATCAGCTCTTTATAAAACACACAGCCCGTCCGCCGCTACAAAAAAAGTTCTACAAAACGGCAGGCTTTTGTCGTCAGTTTTATCCTACTTTTCTTGTTGCTTATATGTTTATTTTGACTGTTCTTATTATTTTACTTGCATGTTGCGCTTGTTGATTACATGCATGGTGTGCGAATGAAAATTAACAACGAACGAAAAAAAAAAAAATACAGATGTCATACAGGTCCGATATTTTCGATACGATTTAAAAAAAAGAAAAGAAAGAAGGGAAAAGCCTGCGAATGGCTTTGAAGTGTGAGGACAAACGTGCCACTGGGGGCCGGGGTTTCATGATATGAGTTGTGAGGAGGAGTGTTGTGTATGTTGGGGAGGAGTATATGGGAAGGGGTTAAATACTGAGAATAATAATACTTGGCATTTGACCGGGAGGATACTTTTTCATATTTTGTGATCTTCGTGAGGATGTTTATGTGCTTTTACTTTTGGCAGCAAATCACAATGTTCATCTGCAGGGTAACCCCGTCACCGCAACACAACCCACCAATACAATTGCTTCAAATGAGAGGGCAAACGACAGGTGGCGCACTCTCCAAGCGCCCATGCAAAGATGGTGTGCGGCCACACACGCATACAATTACGCCCAGTACATTACGATTGGGTGGGTGGGCGTTCAACCCTCACTGGTGTGTAGCGAGCGAACTATGCCTTTCTAGAGCGGTTGCGGTTGCTGCTAGCGCTAATCGCTGCCCAATAACACTTGCGCGTCAGGCTGGTGACGAGAAAAAAGTGGTTTGCAAAAGGGCGACGACCTTTGATCGCAAAAAAAAAAAAAAAGGCAGAGTTGAGATTTTTGCCCGCCCTTTTTGTTGTTCGCCTTGATACCCAACGGGTGCGTTTGGATTTTGCAACTTTGGCTTTTTGCTGGGTGTGGGAGAGACGGTGTGTGATTCATTGCTAAGCGACATTGTTACACAAGATGCTACAGTACCTTTTCCGAGCGGGTACAAAGGACGGGATGGAAAGTATGAAAAGTTTCAATATCGGGAGTTACGGGCGCTTATTCAAGGGAACGGGCGAATCAGAACAACAAAAAAATGTATTGCTTTTCATGTACGTGTAAGTCGGGTCGAATATCCAAAGGCGACTCTGAGTCATATTACTGTCAAAGAAACACAGTAACGATTTAGAGTATAAAAACCGCACTTTCTACCGCCTCACGCCGTTATTCAGCTCCTCCCCTGGTAGGGGTGAGCAGTTCGACGCCGGAGGTGGCTAGACTGGTCCTCGACCCAGTTCTGCGTCGGCGTCTCTCTGAGCTCGTTGCGGTGGTCCATTTCTGTCTGCGATATGGTAACCGGCGAACTGCTGCTGTACCGCGAAAAAGAAAAGTATTAGTCTCTGTCATACACAAGGGGATCCTTAACAGGGGATTCAAATCAAGAGAGTTCCGTACCTGTCTGCCTGTGCCACGCCGACTTCGATGGAGCTAAACGACGTGCTGACGTTTTGCGTCTGGTCGGTGCCGCTGCGCAAAAGAGTCTTCGGTCAGCGAAAAATCTTCAGACTTTTATTTCCATTGGCCAAGAGAGGCCGCAAAAGGTGAGGAGTTGCGTACCTTGTGTTGGTGCTTACGCCGTTGCTAGGTGGGGTGTTGTTGGTTCCGCTCTGAGCCATGTTGAGGGGAGTGCTGATGGATTTTAGCAAGAAGGCTTTGTATTCGTCTAAACGCAGTGTATATGAATAAAAAAGAGAAAGCAAAACAGTGTTCTATTGTCTTGGGCCGAGGTCGTTATGTGAAGAGTGACAGCATTCGTTTGTAAGTGCAGAGACGTCCAGCTTTATATATACCGAGAGTCCACGCATCCCGCCTCTCGCGGACCACGGTACAAAAAACGCACCACTTCACTTTCTGGACAGGAGACGAGAAAAGAGCGGTCAAATAAAGATACACCGAAGAAACCCTCTAGAGACTCTCTCTCTTATGTGGCCGACTGCAGGACGAGTTCTGAGTACATCTCCTAGACACTTTGTCGACACCGAGAGCCATGTATCGTGTAGGTGCCCAAATTTCGGCGTCACCGTATTGCATACTACCCAATAATACCAGGATCCCAGACCAAATACTACATACGAACTGTTGGGAAACTGTTTTGGCCGCGGCAGCCACCAGTACGTCAGGATCTTCGCAGGTGTCTGACTGGGAGGCAAAGGCAAACACTCCGCACCATAGGTCAAGGCGGACGGAAGAAATGGTTCGCATCTAGACACCCAATACAGCCCATTTATGAATCAGCATCTACCAGAAACAACGTAAAGAATACAGCCTCTTTCACTCCTATGAAGATGCTCTATCAGAGTTTACAAGCGACCATGCGCCGCATCCAGAATCCAACAGAGAAACATCAATAGAAACACAAGCACCAAAGTCCAACAACCTAAAAGAATAGCGTAAAAATACAGTTATCCTTAACTTGCGACGAAGTCCCAGCCGCGCGGCCATTCTACCAGGGCAGTACATGGTTCGCCTAACCACACGGGACGCCCGCGCAACGGGGTGCTGCCCTCTTCCCACGCGGCGACCCAAGCTGCTGGGACAGCCTGCATGGGTGTGGCGGCGCCCCAGCGCGTACACCGGCGAAACCCCCCAATCAAGTCGATGATGCCCGCTGCAGAGCCACGCATGCAGACTCGGGGCGTGTCTTCCGAAGATCCCGTCCGCGTACCGACGATACGGCTCCAGCTCATGGGGGACGACGGCAGGCGGGCGTACGTGTATGCATGTGCGACATAACGGCTGGTTGGGACCAGAGACCGCGTTTTCGGGTCATGTCTGAGTACAATATTTTCCTTCGCGACATGCAGAAGGTATGATACATCACATGCAGGTGAGTGTCGGGCCTGAGCGCTGGAGTCGCAGAGGCAAGGACGGTAGATGGTGCCTCTTGGGTTTCGCTGCTTGGAGCTGAGGACGGGCATGTCGTCAAAGCAGCGGTGAGGAAGACAGTGTTCGGATACAGGCTACTATCGAAGCGCATAGCAAGACTGGTGAGTTGGCGGGGATGGCCAATGGCGGCGTGCATACTACACTACATGGGATGGCTCAATTCCGACAGAATGGTCTGGCTAGGCTCGGCCCGCACTCCTAGGCCTGCAGATCGCAACTGCTAGAACTAGAAAGCGGGTAGGCAGTGCGACACACCGCTGATGAAATGGGAGATACTCGAACTCGTAGCATTTGTACCGACTGGAGTGGGTGAGGATACTGCCGTTCCTGGATGAAAGCAAACATCATTCTATCTACTCTGTAGTCGTAAACATGCCGCTCTGGTATCTCATCGGCGCCCAGCGTAAAAACATAATATCGCAATTCCTAGTCCGCCTACAGGACCTAGAAAAACTTGCTTTTGATACTTCCCATGACAAGGTTTCTCTTCTGCTTGCCCATAAACTTATTCACGTCATCTGCCCACCCCTGGCTCTGCACCTGCAGATTGTCCATGCTATCACCCATAATGTTGAGCTTCTCTGTGCGCTCGGCCAGTTGCCTTGATAGGTACGAGCCCCATCCTTCTTGTTCGCCACCAGCACCAGCGCTGGACTGTCCAGCGTCGGCAGCACTCCGGGCGGCGCGTTTCTCAGCGGCCGCCGCATCCATCATGCGCTTGCTTGGAGGCCGGTCAGGACCGCCGACGAGCATGTCCAAATCCAAGATGGATACGAACTGAGTTCCTGATATCCATTGAAGGTTGGAGATTGTGGGACGCGGAGGATACTGAATCTTTGGGTTGAGAAGTACATCCGGCGATTGCTCCAGACGCTTGCCTGTGCCCCAAACGTGTATGACAGCCATTTCGCTTGGGCCAGTCCAAGCAAACACATCTCCCGTCGGCGTGACAACGGTCTGTGTAATTCGCGACGGATCGATCATTGGAAGGTCGGCCTTTCCAAGATCTTTCAGAGCCGGGATCGAAAAGGCACGCGTGGTGCAGTCACCAAACACGCCAACAATGGCAAATCCCTGTAGTTCCAGTTCAGCTACGGCGGCAGCATCGCAGAGAATATTGTCAAATTCTCTCGACGCGCCTTTAGAGTTTGCTGGTCGGACGATACGAATCTCTGATTGTGTGACTAGGGAAGAAGCGTTAGTCGTCATGTCATTACATTCAAAGGATCAAACTTACCAGCTACCAGAGCGCCATTCACTTGGCGCCCTTCTCGTAAACCAGCTACAGATGAGCCAGTTGCGGCAGCTGGCTTGCCAGTATTCGCGTCGATGGCATTTAGGGAGATAATCTTGCCGTCGAATTCAACAACTCCGGCCAATTGTACCGAATACGCGCCATTCGCGGCAGGAAGGAGCTTGAACGTAATGACCTTGCCCAGGTTGGTACCGACAAAGCAGCAGATGCTCGAGTACTTGTCCTCGTCAAGCGTCATAACTCCAAACTCCATCACCACTGGCCATTCCTTCTGCGGCGTAGATTCACTTCGGCTGTGGCCTCTCAAGAAAGTCGAACGCTTCTCTTGCTTGGCAAAATCCGTCATCGGGGCTTGATAGATGATTGCAGGTCCGCGAAGATCGATCAGAGTTAGGAAACCAAGCTCCGAGCCTACCGCCACGAACCCAACGTTGGAGATCTTTACGGCAGTAATCGGACCCATCACCATTTCATAGAGCACAAATGGCATTAGACCCTCTCGTAAGTTGGGCTCGCATCTCGCGCTAATATCCGAAAGGCCCTTTGGGTTTGGATCTATTGGTGGTGGATTCTCCTGTCCGAAGTGCCGGTTCTTGCCCCATCTGTAAACAATGGCTTCACCAGTCCGGGTCCCGACGACAAATTCGCCAGTGTTGCTCCCCATGCTCATGCAAGTAATATCGACATCTTCGTAGCGATCCAACGCCCGCGCAATGTCGACTTGTATGGGACTACCGTTTTCAATCTCGTCAGCATGGCCAGAGTCCCAGATGCGAATGGTGCTATCTGCTTGTGCAGCTTGGATAATTGTTCTCTCCTCGAATCGCTTCCGCGGCCTCGCCCCTTCGGCTCCGCCTGTGAGAAGCGGTGCTCCTTGCTCACGTTTCTCCATCATGGACAGCCAGCGTGGCCGTTCGAGGCTGGAAACGTTGGCTTTGGTGATGAATGGGTGGACGAAGAACGTCGACGGGTGAAGCTGGTTGGTCGGGCTAATGGGAAAGCCAGAGGGAAAGCTCATGGTTATGAATTCGCCAGACGAGAGTAAGCAGATGACGGCGAGAGGGTCTTGCGCGCCAGCAAAGTGCGGAGAAGAACGCGGTAGAAGAAGGAAGTCGACAGATTGTGAGCCCGGGGGCAGTGGCAAGGAAATATCTCTCTTTCCGGCAAAGTAATTTGCCAATACTTGCCAGGATGACGTAGCGTATACGGGTGTCACGCCGAGATCAATAAAGGTCAAACTTTTGGGATTGGTGTCCACGGTTTGGCCGCCAGCAATGAGTAGCCCAGAGTCGTCACAATTCTCTTTACAGCACCAGGCAATCTTGGTATATGGCTCCGTAAACGTTGGCGGAATTGGGGCAGTTTCCGGTGACTCCACGTGCAATGCAGTAAGAGTTCTTGCCATGACAATTTTGGCCTCTCTCGGGTCCCAGAGTACAAGACTTCCGTCATCGTGTGCAGTCAAGATGAACGTACCAGACGGATGCCACAAAGCATGAGTCAACCGTGGTCGTCGCACCGTCTCCATGCCCGCTCCATTGCCACCAGGGGCGCCTTTGGGAATTGCATATTCGAAAAACTGCACAGGGCGATTCTGTTTAAACGAGTAAATGACGGAGCCGTGGGTGTAGCCAATCAACAGCTTGCCAACATCCCGAGGGTGCAACGACATGCACACAAGAGTGGCTGCACGAGCATCGGGGTACTGGTCCTTCCAGAAATTGGGCAGACGAAAGGCACGAGCCAGAGACCTGCGATCCAGGTCATAGGCGATAATGTCACCATTCTGTAGGCCCACAAACGCCCAGTCCAGCACAGGGTCCGTCACGAGCGCTGCCACACTTCCGGCAATCACCTGGGCGCCTACCCTGGTACAGCTATCAAGGTCCCATACGCCTAGCTCACTCTTATTGTCGAGACTGACCAGGTAGTTGCCGGTAAATTGAAGGTCCTGGTATGACGTCGGTCGGGGTGGCTCGAGGACTTTTTGCACGCGTCGCTGTCCAAAAATGTATATTTTGCCTGGGCCAAACTTGCTTTCGCTCGTGCCGATTGCGAGGAGGGACTGAACAGGGTCGTATGCGAAGCAGCTGCATGTATGGTAAGAAAGGGCCGTTAGATAGCCGTTGGAGCTTCCGGGCAGGGAGCGAGCCAAGGAGGGGTAGCGCCATACCTGATCTGAGAGTTGATGCCGTAACGGGCTTGGTCGTCGGGCGTGAATAGCTCGGGTCGGATGCTCGCAGACAGGTCATTCTGGATGCCTGCTTGCTTCCCTCGCAAGAAGCTCGCCATGGTTGCTCATCCGCAGTTGCAGTTTTGCTGTTGGTGGTTTGGGGTCGAGGTTGGTGCGAGTGTCAGGTTTGTGTTGTCGTTGCCGAGCTTGGTCGTTGGTGGGGTTGTCACTACGTAGCTGCCGCAGTACCCGCCAGCCAAGATCGTGGCAGTGCTCCGACTCGTCCGGTCACTGCCGAGAGCCATTATTCCACTAGTGACGACATGTAAACAAGGCGCCTCCTGTGATGTCTAGGAAGCGCACGGAGAAGGCACGCATTTTTGTCCAAGTTCACGCAGGTTAAAGAAACAAAGTGCCAAAACTGTCTTCATTAGCTATTGATTGCTATGGATCCCTTTTAATCTGTCTTGAAAGCAAGCCATGTCCTCCGCCGCCATCCCTCCGCCAAACCAGTCTCCCCTTTTTGTTTACTTTGTCCTCATTACGAGTGCAGCTCGAGTTGGTAGCCAAGCAAGTTCCCATTTTCGTCCTCCTCATCTCCTGCTTCTATCCAGACCTAGATGTACCACATGGTACCTCTGAAAAACTCTCGCTGCCTCAACTCGCCGTCCACTGGGCTGCTCTCAGATCTGCCGCCCAGCGGCAGCAACTTTGGTGCATCTCCTTCCAGAGGCATGTCATGGAGTTGACCCTTCGCCACTTGGTCTCGAATCATTTCGTGACCCTTGCCACCAGCTCGCATGCCTTCGCTAGCAGCAAAGTTTTCATGTGCCCGAGCTCGACTTCCAGCAAGATGTGCGTAGTACACCGCGGGGTGGAGGGAAACTGGCGTCGTGGATCTCGCGTACGAATAACATTGATGATAAATCATCTTTTGTAGGTCGTTCACAGGCACTCCCATCTCGTCAATGAGGATGTGGTAGTGAACGGGTCTTGCCGTTCCCTGGATGGCGACGTGCGAGCAGAGGTAAAAATCCCACATGAACGGATGCGTCACTTCCTTCTCGACGAGGGTGCCAGGCAAGGCATTTCCATTTTTATCGCCCTTTTGGGGGAAAAACCGGATGTGATGTCTTTTGGTGGCAACAATGACTGTAAACTTGGGGAGCTGCATGTTGGGCGCCTTTTGTCGCAAGTAGTTTTTTATCTCACCAATCTCTTGCTCGACAACATGGGCAAATTGACCCTCAGCAACACCATCTCTGAAGTAAATGACATGGCTGGGGAAACTGCCATCATGGCCTTTCCTCCAAGAGCTTGCAAGCTCACCAAACATAGTGTGGACATTCTCTTTAGTGAGCATTTCGGTTCGGTAACCGTTTGACTCAACCATGGCCGCGTATCGGGTTGCATCCCTATCGACTGACATTGTCATGGCAGCAACGGAAGGCGAAAAGCCCCCTGGGGCCGCATGCGATACGTCGACGCCGATTATCATCGTTGGCCTCTCCTTTGGAAAGTACGTTGGCTGCGATCGCCACGGTGGCATAGTGCGAGACGTAGCACCTCCCAACTTGGCGTTGACTTTCAAGCAGACGTTCGAATGATACTGGCCGTTGTTATTCACCACAGCCTGTCCGTTGACAATCTGAGAAAGGATTCCGAACCGGCAGTCAGCAGATTTCTTTAGCCGAATATAATGTGGGCTGTTACGATGCTGGACCACAATGAAGAGGAGCTGGGGGTATCCTCGGGTCTTGACAAGCTCGTTGTGAGCCCAGGCGACGGCTTGGCCGGGATCCTGACGGATATTTCCAGGAACATTCAAGAGCAAAGGGTCTGTGGTGCACTTTCCGCCGTGTCCAATGAACGCCGTCTTGAAGGACTGGGAGAATTGTTTCAGTGTCGGGAGGTTGACACAATTGTCCATGACAATGAATCCCCAGCTCGCCAGAGGTGCCATGTTCTGTTTCCAGAACTTCTTCCCTCTCAAGTCCCATCTACCAGCAAACTTCGGATCAGCATTTCCTTGCCCAAAGTTCACAGTTGGTGGATTTAGGATTCGAGCTTCTGTCTTTGTAAACTGCGGCTCAAACTCAACCCCATAGTGCTTCAAATATGGGTCGTTTGGAATCTGGAGATCATTCACATGTTGAACAATCTCCTTCTTTCGATCATTTGGCCGGTTTACAGCAATTTTGATCATGGCCGCTGTCTGCTCTGGATTCAACTTGAATGGATATCTTTGCAGCGGCTCAACCCACGCAAACTCCATAGGGATAAATCCACCCTTACCAGCATTGATCAATGGAAGATTCCCGTAACGTAAAAATGCCTTGTACTTGCCAGCGTAGTAGTCTGCGACTGAAACATCTCGCCCATCGCAATCAAATTTGACACTTCTCGCGTTTGCTCCGTCCGCTCCGAATTGCTGCTCGAAGGCCAAGTCAATAAACGTATAAACTTTGTCACTCTCCGGGCGGTTTGCATGTTTGACGCTGAACTTGAGCTTTCGTAGCTTGCGAAGCTGTTTAAAAGCATCTGAGGATTCCCACAAACCAGAGGGGCCACGGACGGGTCGAAGATGGTTTGCTAAATCAGCCGGCCTCAAGCCCTGCCAGCGTCTCTCGCATGACGCCAGGAAGTAGCAAGCCAGTTGATCAACTGTCTGACGACCAACCCAGAAACAAGTGTTTGCAACGTCAGCATTCAAAGCAAGGCCCATCCCGCCGCGCGCCAAGTTGTGACTCAGTCTCAATGAAGCATAAGTTCCCTTATGCACTTCAATGACTGTCCCATCTAGCAGAGGTCGACCTTTGGCTTGCGTCTTGTAAAAGTTTCTCTTTATTGCAAGTAGGTTCTGCGATGGCCATTGACGAATTAGATGGTCCATAAAGTTTAATGCCTGCTGTACAGCATCATTGAACTGCACTTTTTGCTCCAAGTAACCACGAAGGACGGAAACTTGGACTTCCGTGGTTTTGCGGAGAGTGATGTGGAACTTATTCGGTCGTCTGGCCTTGGAATTCGGCGGTGGTGCAGGTTTACCATCGTCCAAGTCGACCAGCACCCGCAATTCACCTCTATCGACGAGCGAAGGAGACCAGGCGAGTTTATTCCCATCAAACAGCCACATCCCATGGTTATAGTTCTTCAGGGCATTTTTAAAAGTTGGATGGTTCCAAATCTTTGTCAAAATGCCCTTCTTCTTCTCTTGATCAGGCGACAGAACCACCTAGCTAATGTTAGTCGTGGCTCAGGCTTGGGCTGGTCATCATTACTTACATCGTACTGATAAATCTTCTTTGAGAAATCAAACTTGGTCATACGGTATTGATTTACCTCAATGACATCGGACTTCCCTTCGGTATTGAACTTGTTTCCACGTAGAGCAAATGACGACCTTTTGGTGTCTGAAACATACGCGTCAGGGGGTAACTCCATGCGCGTATTTGACTTTCTGTCACTGGTGGCAGGCTTTGCCGGGTCAAATCCGGGTCCCTGTGTCCATCCTGATGCCACTGGGGCATTGCCTGGTCGAGAGGTTGTCGACCTCGCAGGTGAATTTACCCGGCTATCTCTTGGGCTTTGGCCAGGCGTGTGGCCAGGCGGCGGTGCCCCTGGTGCCGGACGAATGGGGATGCGGCCACGGTCAGACATTGTAACTGATCACGGAAATGAATTAGTAACTGACGAGGATAAAGAATAGAAGCAATGGAGAAGAGCATCCAGTATAGCTCCGGACAATGAGATCGTTCCCAAGTAGAATCGCAAGCAAATGGCGCCATATGAACAAACAAAAAGCGAAAGATAGCAACGTGATAATTCAATGTACTTACTCTTTGCTGGATTACAGCCTGAATCAGAAACTGAAGCACGCAGTTATCACGGCGAGCCTGAATGCGGATGACTGCGTTTGGCGGAGGCTTGATGACTGTGATCGAGATGGATGTGAAGTGGCGAAGCTGTGCTAGAAGGAAAAGAGCTGTTGGTGGTGATGAGGATGAAGAAGGAAGAAGAGGAAAGAGAGAAGGGAGTGCAGGAAATAAGTACTCGGACAGCCTGGGTTGCCAGCTGGCAACAGCTGGCGAGCTTGCAGCTGTTGGCAGCTGCACAGGCTGCAATGAAGAGAAATCACTGTGAGGCCTAGGTAGTCTAGTAACTCTTTCTTAATATGTCTATAGAGAATAACACCTACAGTGTTTTAAATCAAAAGTTGTGAAATTCGTCGTGGTTAATGGTTGTTACCTGGTGTATGCACTGAACCTTGCGAAACTCGCATGCCACATTCACCTGGCAAAAAACTTCAGCAAAACAACATGTACACTCAAGCAGGTCACAGGAACTACAAGAAATGGAAAACACCTGGATTATTATGTGATGCCTTGCAACGCAGGCACACAGGACATCTTTCCTGTAGAACCTTTATCGCGTTTAATTGGTGGTACTAATAACGGGTGCACTATGGAAAAGATGATGAGACGAGCTACACGAAGCCATGGCAAAATCAAGACGTTCTGCATTACCTATAACTATTCTGTTTCATTATGAGGAAATAATTACAACAGCTATCAGCTGTGCTAGTTCTGCCTGTCCCTTTTCTCAAACGCCAACTAATGCCTAACATGTATACCAAACACATGAACCACCTGTAGACTTTTGAACCAGTAAACCAAACTCCCGAGAGCCATAACCGCTCAACTGCATACACACTCGTAGCTTCGGTGCTGAACCCTAGTAGCGCGGTGCCCCATACTGATTACCTGCCGGCCAACCTGCCTGTGGCCCCCCAGTATTTGGTGGCTGGTATGGAGCCGCTCCGTAGGCGTTGGCGCTGTCCGGACGCAGGGGAGAGTTTCGATATCCTCCTGCCCCAGCTCCCATCTGCCCGTAAGGACTTAGCGGCCGGGCATGATCGCCAGAAGCCTGTCTGGTGTGAACTTGGCTAGGCTGGCGGTATTGCCCGCCGGTCTGAGCCTTCCATGACATGTAATCAGGCAACGGTGTATCCCGCAGTAAACTGACCATGCCTGTGGGGTTCAACCTCTGGGTGTCATAGCTATGCGAAGGCGGGAGAATTCCCAGAAGGAATGTGATGTCCCGGTGGAGAGCTGAAGCCTGGTTGCGTCGTTGCTGGTCAAGGCGTCTTCCTGCGGCGCCCTTCAATGGCGAAACTCCTCTAGCAAGTCGCTTGGGAGGGTTTAGTTCCTCGTCGTCAAGCCCAAACGGCCGCTTCGGCGAAGCTGTGGCACGGACAAACTGTGGGCGTGGGCTCTGCTCCTGTCGCTGCGGCCGAGGGCTATTCTGTGCGGATGTAGGCTGTTCGATGGTTGGAATGACTCTCTTGGGCCTCATCTGAACGGCCTTGGAGACAATAATTGGGGCACTGAGGGGGTCAAATCGATCTGACGAGTAGCGGGCTGTAAAGGAAGCAAGCTTCGGGTCCTCCGGAAATAGCTCTGCCATTCTCTCCTCCAGTTTGGAGATTTGCGACAGCTCTCCGTACTGTGATTCATATTTGTGAAAGTAAGCGTAGAGCGGCTTGGCCTTCGGTAATGTTTCAGGCTTGGTGACGAGATGGTTGACGCAAGTCTCGAAGACAACGCGGGCATCTGAAAATTATTAGTAGTGGACTTTACCATATGCGATGTGTGTAACTCACTCGTTGTATCATCTTTGGAATGAAGAAACTTCAAGTATTCAATCATGAATCCTTCGTCGTTCGGGAATAGCTTGGCACCACGCTCAAAGATTTTCGAGCCAACGGGATCTTTGTAGACAACCGACTCCAGCAGTGCCACGGCGACATAAACGTCACTAGTCAATCGTCCCTTTTTACGCGCGTCGATGAACACCTTGCGCAAACCACCTTCTGTCTGGTTTCCCTTTCCCTGGATTCGTCGCATCGCTCGTGCAAGAGCTATCCACACGTATGAAATAGTACGTGAAAGAGTCTGTGATTCTGTTGCATAGCCCTGCTGGATAGCTTGAATGCGTTGCTCCGTTGCGGAAAGTTTTGGCTTGTCGGAATCTTCGTCATCGTTTGCTTCAACTGATTCATGAACAGTGGGCTCATTTGCAGCCGCCTGCTTCAGTGTTGAAACTTCAAGTTTCTCGCGCTCCTTGACTTTGTCGCCCATGGCGTATAGTGTATCGAGGATATTGTCATAGGGATGTCTGACCGCCTTTGCATACTCTGATTTGTCACCTTCCTTCCCAGGATATGTGGCTTCCATCTTGTCGGCATATTTGAGGGCAAGAAGAACGCTTTCGGGATTCGCAGCAATGCCCTGAGTAAGGAACTCAGTGCCCATTTCCTTTTCGTTTTCTCGTATGTCGTTCTCGTAGCACCATTCAGCGGCATCCACCCACATTTCTGGCCAGAAGCGCATGGCCATCAGGGCCTGTTTGTAACAGTACATTACACGCTGGGTGTACGACTTGGGTTCATCCTCCTTCAGCACTAGAGGATCGTCCTTTTCCCAGGCAATCCATTTTTTCCACAGCTGAACCTGCTCACGGAACTCTTCATCGCCGTCGAATCCAGGTGCGGGAGGGAGCCGAGGAAGATTCACCCTTTTCAAGTTTCTCGTTATATTATCCAGTGCAATGTTTCCACTCTTTGCCGACATATAACCAGGCGATCGTTCTTGAATAAATTTGCGTCCCTAATTAAAATTAGTATCATACCAGCGAATGACGGACCACGTTACGCACCGTGACTTTATTCAGCCCCATCTCAAACTGGTCGTACTCCTTCCACAGCGTATTCACTGCCGACATGGGCACTGTGATAGCCCGATGATAAGCCTTCCGCAGCTGGTCCATCTTTTGCTGATCCTGCCAGCCAGTCCCGCCAATCTGGCCAGGAGCTGTTTTGATGAACTGGACATAATCCTGCCATATGTCGCCAGAATCTCTGTCCACGCCAATGTTGTCAATGACAAAGTCGTATGACTGTGTTACCGTGCGTCGTGCTTGCCCGGTTGGGTCACTATTGAGGTCGTTTCGCCGCCTAATGTAGTTCAGGTAGATTGTCCAAAGTTTGATGTTGGGCACTGTCATGAGACAGCGTCCAAAAAGTTGCTCGGCATCCACGAAATTGTCCAGGCTAAGCTCCAACTCAATCCACTCTGTCCATATGTCGCCCTATGCATGTCACATCAGCATTTATCTCAGTTGAACCAGCGGGGAAATTATACGTACCGCTTGGGGAAAGACCTCCAGGAAACGATGATAGACCTTGCGAAGCTCGTCCATGTTGCTGCGCCTCTTGTACTCCGCCATCAGATTCAGCCACGCATCCATGTCCCCACGGGGGTCTTCTTTGATGCGAGCCTCCAGGAACGCGACAGGGTCCATGCCAGCCACCGTGGGCGGCATGGATGGGCCACCAGGTACAGGCGCGGGTGTGCTGGTGCTGCTTCCTGTCTGTTGCGCAGGTTGCATCTGTGTCTGCGAAACGGCACGTGGTTGGGGTGTTCCGTCGTCCTCGTCGTCCGAAGCCTCGACGATGAATCCTCCAGTCATTTTCGGTTTCGAAGACGCTCGGGGTGGTGCAGCCTCGCCTCCCGTTGCTGGAGTAGTTTCAATAGCGACCGACTCGGGATCATAGTCGCCGCCATCGTCGCTCTCTTCATCTTGTACATCAACTGAGACGTGTGGATCATGAGCAATAGTATCACTTTGTTCTTCGCTATACTGAGGTTGGTGTTCATCAGCTACTCCCAACGCCTCATCGTTCTCAGTGCCATCTTCTGGAGCCATTTTGTCCTTCAATGCGTATTATATCGTAGAGGAGAAGTGAAATAAAAGCTGAAGGCAGCGAGCGACTTCGAAAAAGCGGCGAGAACTCCTGGGAGAAACGCGACGATGTCGGCGTGCAAAGGCTATCTTCAGCACAAAGAGCAAATTAGCTGGCGTCCAGTTTTGTTATTCCATCTCTTGCGCAAATCATGTAAAGACTGGCAGTAGAAATATAGCTTACCAATGCCGCGCAATCGCACCGGCGAGCTTCCGTGTGCACGTCGGGTCGCGATGGCTCAGATGCAAGAAATAATTGTTTGTCGTCACGGTGCAACCCTCTAGGCAGCTAATCTCTCCCTCTGCACAAATCGTATCACGCACAGCGATCGCCACAACAAAGCAAAGACAAGTGCGATGGGACGACGTTGATGTTGCGAGAGGCGTTGCGTCGCGATGCAAGCTAACCAGACAAGTGGTCGCAAAATTCCGAAGCTCTATTAGCTTCGACTGCCTGGGGAGGCTGGTTGGCAGAAACTAGAATGGGGCTAGCGGAGTGGGCGGTGAGCCTTGAGAAGAGAGCACGGCAGCTTAGTCACGGGTGGGCGGCGTGTTGCGCTTTGGTGGGACGACCACCACTCAACGCGTAGTGGCCATCAGTCGCGTCCCGCCCGCCATGCTCCCACCACTGGCACTCGTCAAACATTCAATGCACGGGGCTGACAGTTGAACTGTTCCCATTTTTAATTTATCTGTGCTTTCGACAACCGCCCTTGACTTTGGACCAACTTCGCTTTCACATCATCTGTATTGCTCAACCCTGCAGTTACAGTGATATCCCAGTGACCAACGCCACTATCGGCACGCGCCACGCCTCGAGCTCGCATCACACCGCCCACCCCCATCTACCACGCTTTCATAATATACTCGTTACCGCCGCGCGTCCGATCACACACGTCTGCCGTGCCATTCGAATTTGAAAAAGAAGCAAAAGAGGAAAAAGAAACCGCGCCAAGATGTCGATTGTATCGCTTTTGGGCGTCAAGGTTCTTAACAACCCCGCCAAGTTCACCGACAAGTACGAGCTTGAAATCACATTCGAATGCCTCGAACAGTTGGAGAAAGGTACGCTGCGTGGATTAAAGAATTTATCTGCTCCGGACACTAACATCTGCTCTATAGACCTGGAATGGAAGCTGACATATGTCGGCTCCGCGACATCGTGAGTTCTTCAATACCTATACACCGTGTCTGCACGCTAACCGGGTTATGCAGTAACCAATACGATCAAGAGCTTGACTCGCTCCTTGTTGGCCCGGTCCCCGTCGGAGTAAACAAGTTCTTGTTTGAAGCGGATGCGCCCGACACGAAAAATATTCCCGATGCCGATATGCTCGGTGTAACTGTCATTCTTCTGACATGCTCGTATGATGACCGGGAGTTTGTTCGCGTTGGATATTATGTCAGCATGGAATATGATTCTCCAGAGCTGAACGATGAACCACCCGCAAAGCCCATTATCGAGCGACTGAGGCGCAACGTGTTGGCTGAGAAGCCCCGTGTGACACGATTTGCCATCAAGTGGTACGTACAGCCGCGCGTTTTGACCGGGGCATCTCGACTAACTGGATCAATTAGGGACTCAGAAGCCTCGGCGCCTGCCGAATTTCCACCGGAGCAACCTGAGGCAGACCTGGCAGCGGACGAAGAGGAGTACGGGGCTGACGAGCGGGAGGAAGAAGCTGAGGAAGAAGCTGAGGCGGAGGCAGAGAACGGCACCAAAGCTGAACCGCAGCAGGGCGAGGATGCCGAGATGGCTGGCGCAGAGCCTGAAGTCGAGAATGGCAAGGAAGATGACGATGCTGCATCTGACGATGGCAGCGTAGACCTCGAAAATGACAGCGAAGAGGAATTGGAAGAGGAGGAGGAAGGCGAGGGTGAAGGTGAAGGCGAGGCTGGAGCCGATGATGGCGATGCTATGGAAGTTGATGGCGCCGAAACCAAAGGCGATGCGTCTGGAAACAAGCCCGTCACTGTCGCCTCTTAACCGAGCAGCGACTGCGACATGCACTTGCCCTATGTCTGGCTTGTAAGAGGGCCACGTCGAATCATTACGATATTGTTCATTGCTTATTTCAGAATCAAAAGTCGAGACAAAGGGGGGATATAGTTATGATGGATGAATGAGGGGACAACGTCCGATAATCGATGCTGTGACTTTCAGGAGTACGTGTGAGCCGGAGTAACGCGACTTAGAGAAACAAACGGAGGGCCTGGTGTTGAATAATGGTATATATTCCTCGGTCTAGATTTTAGTTGCTTAATTTGCGCCAAGCCTATCTATCTATTTTCCAAAGTGCGTGGACGATGCGTGGTCGGCTGTACGGAGCGAGCTCCTTGCCTGCTAGCTACGATTGAAACACAAGTCTTCTGCGAAAGCCGCCGATCTCAAAGCAAACCAGCATCATTATGCAGCCTGCAAAAGCGACAGCACATACCCATCGCCACTACTTTTTCCATTCTTTGCGCCCCCATACCCTCCCCAGCCAGTTGGCCGTCCCGAGCCGCCTCAGCCGTGGTCGGTGGCAACCACTCCCGCACCACTTGTCAGCCTCACTTTTCCCCAGGCTGCAGCAGCCAGGTCACAAGCCCAGGAGTTGCCCCTTGCCATTGCGCTAATGATATAAACTCCGCTCACTCCGGCAGCGCCTCATTCTATTACAGTAGAGCCGTTTCCTAGTTTTTAGTGCGGGGAATTAGGCTTTTTGTGGTTGCATGTGCCCATGCGGCTGGAGAGTGAGGGTGAAACGGATATGCACGGCATAGGATGGATGGTTACACAGCAATGCTCAGACGCATTGTTCTCGATTTAGAGTATGCATGAAGGGCTGGCCATCGGCAGAATTGGGCCACCGAGGAGGGTACTCTCGTCAGCCCTGGCGGCGATCTGTGGAAGTGCCAGTGGTTTATAATGGGCTGCCTAATGCATGTCTGCGGCCGCGGCTGAATAGAAATGCGCTGGCATACGCCTCTTTTGGCTGCCTCTCAATTTGTCACCGAGGACATCACATCGCTCAAAGGCAAATAAGGAAGCAAATCTTACTTTTTATTTTATCTTCATCAGATCAGATTTAATTCTCAATTCCTTGAAATATTTAGCGATCATAAATCCATGTCGCCTTGGACGTCACAACCTGCAGAAAGTCCACTTACACGGCCTTCTCCGCTTCGGCTTTCAAGTGCTCGCAATTGGTGACAATGACAACACCAGACCAGCAGGGCATACAAGACCTCATCAAAGCCCTCGAACAGCACCACGAACAATACATCCGCAGCCTCCGCAATCTCCACGCCGGCCTCAATGCACAGCCCAGGCCGCGAGAAGGGTCAGACAGCCGGCCCAGAGCAGCATCGGCCGCATTTGCGCCGTCGCCACCTCTCCGCGGCCAGACTATCGCCAGCGAGCGCTCCATTGCCCTCCCGCAGCGCGTGCGCAGAGACACGCTCGACACCCAGGACCGCTCAACCTACTGTCCCTCTCCGCGCGCGTTTGCGACGACACCGAACCCAAACGACTCCGAGTTTGCCGTCCAAGATGACGAGTTCGCCTTCATCCCGCTGCTGGACATGCAGAAGGAGCCCACGGCCAGCCCCAAACGCACGCCCGGCAGCATTGCGGAATCGCGTGCCGTGAGTACCCTTCAGCCGATGAGCTTTTCGGACGACGAGCTGTTGCGGTTTCTGCGAGACACGACGTTTACGGATGAAATGGCTGTTGTCATGGAGGAGACGCTGCGGCGGCGGCACGAGATAGACCTGGCTGTATCGTTTGGAGACTTTGCTTCGTTTGAGCGCGAGAGCTACTTGAGCTCTACTTTTGAAGTATACGAAGTTTCCAAGGATGCGGTACTCACAAAGAAGAGCATAGACGTTGATGACCAGGGCATCATCAAGTTCGCTGGGGACACACCGCACGACATCGCAGCCGAGGGCATCATCGACGCCCCGATAGTGTGGGATGCGATCAAGACTGTCAATACCACCGGCGATTCGGTTGGACGAATAACGTATGCATAAAGCCTCTCAAATATTGTCTAATACGAGCTACATACTGATATAACATGCAGAATCATCCAAGAGCCAACACCACTAATGCTGGCCGCCCTCCAACTCACAATGTCGCCACATTTTGACATGTCCGAACTCCTCTACCACCTTCTCTCCGATAAACCTAACAAAGGCCGAACCCACGCTTTCACCAACCGCGCATTTGAGCGCGGCCCAACACCGTGGTCATACCCCATCTCACTGACGGGACACCGACCGCCGTCACCACGCACGACCGTCGCCCAGCTGCGCCAGCGCTCCTTCTTCTTCGTCTTCAAATACTACACCAGCGTCGGCGACGGTCTTGAGCCGGCACCGTGGCAGCGCTTCGAGAGGCGGCCATCTGACAAGCGGCTCGGCGACCACATCGACATTGCCGAGTGCAGTTCCGTCCTCGCCCTGTCATTGCGGGGCGATGCAGTCAAGTCGCTGCGCATGAGGCCCCGGCGAGAGCGCGCAAGAGAAGGCTTCCTATATGATACATTTGGACCGTGGCATCTCCTCAGCATTCAGAGCTTCCCTGATGACGATCACTCTGTGCGCGGCGAGAACTTTCTGCAAAAATCGTTTTGCAACGGGCCATACGCCTTCCTCGAGCTCCTTATAAGTGAGTACAGGGATGCGGGCAAGCGAAACATGGTTCTTCACGAAAAGATAACCAAGCTCATAACTCCTCCTGTATGTCTCCTCTTTCTTTGTTTTTGAGGTATTCTAACTGACTACCCGCGACTCTTAGACCGAATTCATGTTTGACCGCCGCCTCCGCGACAAGCTTCTCTTCGAAGACAAGCACTTCACGTATATCCGCCGCTACTTCTGGGCCTACAACACCCTTGCCGTCATAAACACGGGCATAGCGGCCATGATATCTGCCTACATCGGCACCTTTACGGAAGACTTCTGGGAGGGCTCGCACCCTCTGCTGTGGCCGCACCCGAATCCAGAGTCCGCAGACGGCGCCGCCTACGCAGAAAAGATGGGCGTCCTACGCCGGGAGCTAGACAAGGTCGTCTCAGACCTGGGCGACGTCCAGAAGCGCAACGAACGCACGCGCAAGGAGATTGAAAACCTGCGCGACCAGCTCTTTAGCGGTAGCTCCATCAAGGAGAGCCGCAGGGCGATAGACCAGGGAGACAACATTCGGATCCTGACCATGATTAGCATGATTTTCCTACCACTTACGTTTGTCACGGTACGTTAGTCTCTTCCCTCTCGCGTTAAGCGCATGTCACTAACAGTTTGGCTCGTAACAGTCCGTCTTCGGCATTACAGAGTTTACCATTCCGGCGACTGATTGGCGGTTTGCCCTAACCATGATTCTAGTTTGCGTGCCCTTTATGATTGTTATATGCCTCCTGCAAACGCGTGGGTTTACACTCATCGGCCGCATGATAAAGAATTACGCTGTTGCAGCAGCTACACGCTGGCGGCGTCAGGAATCCACAGAGAACGCTCCTCGTGCAGCATCACAGTCACAGCAAGGCCGGGGCCGTAAAAGACGGCTGGTGGTGGCTGCTCGTGGGAGAGTCGTTGCGGCTCCGTGGCGGTGGAGGAGGTTATGGAATCGCAGGAACAGGCCGCAGGTTGATGATAACATCGACATGGCCAGAGTGTAGCCGGTATTAGGCAGCGCGGCGCCGACAAGCTCATTGATACGATAGATGAGGCCAAGTGCATGCAAAATAATAATGATAATAATGAGCGAATACTAAAGTGCAACTATTTCTAGCCATCCTAATCATACAGAATTGTGTTTCCTCCTACACATAAGGATAGTATACCAACGCAAAGCAAACTCTGCATACTCCAGCGCCTCGACTCAATCACACTTTAAGTCCGGGTAGTTGTAGAGCTGTAACCCCCAGAAGCATTGGTCGACACCAAACTTTGATCGCATATATTCAAAACATAACCCTCAGTGCGCACACGTCAATACCAGTGCCATGGCAACCCCTCGATACGCAACAGCCCCCGCTGAAGAGTGTACCATGCAGTTCTTGTCTGCCGGAGACAAGCTTCTTCCAGTATCATATCGCATAGTGCAGCTAAGGGAGGAAATCAAAATTGACCATCACCTGAAAAAAGACGACAAGATTGATAGAAAGAACGACATAACATGAGAAATTCGCAGGCATAACTTGGCGAGACACAAAAGGTAAGCCGGCACCAACTGGCCTCGCTTCGTCCGAAATTAGGGTATTTAGCATGTGTGCAAATTGTGGCGTGCATAATTTCGGCATAACAAAAAGAAAAAAAGTTACTGCTCGCGCGTCAACTCTCAGCGGGGAATAAAATTAACACGCAAGAAGCGGGATGTAAGTGGTATCGTGTGCTCCCGAACGCCAGACAGTCTCCCCGAGAAAACTCTTCATTACGAAATCGTCCCCTTTTGGGGCAATGGTAAAGCTTTACCATCCCTTCTTGCGAGCAAAGCGCTTGTTTAAGAGGGCAAGGACCTTGGGCACACTGAATTGCACATATTCCAGGTCCAGCTCCTCTTGTCCGTCTTTTTGCATTTCGAGCAAATCGTCGAGCTTAAGGTCGAGTTCCAGAAGGCCGCGATTACGTCCTGTCGCCGGCTAGGTTAGCAAAGCGTTGTTAAAGTGTGGCGAAGAGTAGACGGAGTGGATATCGTACCTTTGTAATGCAGAGAAATCACGAACGTGCCAGGAAGTGGGGATGTGAAGTTGAAGTAAATGTTTGCCCGTCTGTTATCCGGGACATTGCTCTTCTGGATGACGCCCTCCTTCTCAAGCTGCTGATGCGTAAACTTATAGGGGCCGAGAACCTGCTGCTTCTGTTGCTTTCTCTTTGTGCCTTCACTCTGAGAGCGAACGTTGTGGAGGTAGCTCTTGTAAGTCTCAAGCTGGCCAACAAGGTATGTGTTGTGATCGCGGATAGTCTTGTAGACCTCGTCGAGCTTCTTTGTCTCGGTAAGCACGCCCTCCTTCAAAGAACCGAGGTGGTGGAGTTCCTGTTCGACCTCGTCACGCAGCAGCCCAAATTGGTCGCTTTTGTCGATCACGCCCATTTCCTGCAGCTGGGACAAGAGTTCCATTGCTCGGATGCCCTTGCGCACCATGACAGCGTCATTCCGGCTGGTGGCAGCAGCGTCAGCTACCCGTTCGAGCCGCAAAGGTCGCTTAGAGACTGCGCTGCTCTGCGGGATGGAGCGCATAATCTGCACAAAGATGGACTTGGCTTCCATAAAGAACACTTCCTCCTGTGTAATATCAAGGGCAGCCGTCAAGTCATCAATGGCCGTTTCCCAGCGACTGAACAAGGGGAGGTTAATGACGCGGTTCTCCTTGCGAGGCAGCTGAGCTGGCGCCGCTCCTAACTCGGCCATAATAATTGCCAAGTGCGAACTGTCGTCTCGGCAAATCTCGCCCTGATGCTTTTCAATGAGGCCGTGCATTGCATAAATTTCGTTTAGAGTAATATCGAGCTGCAGATCCTTCTTGGACAAGGCGACGTAATTGTCCATCTCCAGGCTCTCGTAGAAGTCGCTGACCTCGCAGAGATCAAGCATGAATCTGTTGATGCGGTCCTTGTTTTGTTCAACAAACGGCTGGAGTTTGGCCATGTACGGCTCCTTGGCATAAGAGGGTTTGTTGGCCAGGTTTTGAAGCATCTTGGCAATGAGCGTGAGGGTTCGTCGCGGGCGCTCGGCGGGCGTGCCATCAATGAGCATATAAGACTTTGGCGTGACAATAGCAGGGTTGATGAATCGGAGAAAGAAAAAGCCGCCAATCAGTGTGCAGATAACTTGATCGTTGGCATCGGGGTACTTGCGCTTCGTCAAACTGCGAATCTGTTTGCAAATCCATCGAATTCCGTACGGGGCTTCTTCCAGGCCCTCCATAATAGTGTTGAGGAAATTATTCGCAATTTCAGTGAGCATGGAAAGTCGAGGCTGGATAATTGCTTGCACTTGAGAGTTCTCTGCAGCTTGCTCAGCAGTAATGCCTCGGGGCAGTGATGGAGGAAGCGATCCAGTCTCTTCTTCAATCTGCTCGAGCATGCGTTCATAGACCTTCAGAGGGTTGATTTCCAAATCGAGATCCTGCAAGATGATGAGGTCGTTGATTCTGTCTGCTAGTACCGTTCTGAGGAAGCTCTGGCCTGGTCCTCGGCGTGTATATGTGGTCATCATTCTAGAGACGGGGGTGTTGGCTCGCAGCAGGGAAGAGTAGTCGGGGGTATTATCGAATTGGTAAGTCAAAACAGACTAAAGAAGATTAGACTCTTGCGGTAATCGGAAACGAGCAGCGTCATTACTTACCTGGAACATGGTTAGGAGAAGATGTTCTTCTCTGCTCTCGTACTGGTTACCATAAATGGTGAACATGACTGTTTGCAGCAGTGAATCGATTTCGGCCATGGAAACCAGTCGGCAGAGGTGGGCAATATGTCGCGGCTCGGACTGTAGGAGAAACAAGAGGTTTCCGTATTTCTGTGTCTTATCGTCATTGGGGAAGAACCCTTCCTGCATATCGGTGGCATCTTCGAGGTGGCTCGCAACTTCGTTTTGCTGGCACAAAGATTAGCCTTCCGGTCGCACGCCGAGGCGAAAGAGAATAAAATGACAAACCTCTTCAAGGGCCATGCGGTTTTGAATCAGGAGCGCAATACGAGAGTCCAGATAGCGGACATCTTTTTCAAGAACAAAGTTCTTCTTGGACTGCGAAGAGATGTTTGACTTTAGTTCGCGGAGAGTCTTTTGCGCTGTTGGAGAAGCATGGTTAGCAACCATTCAAATAAATACACGAGGGGCATCCGGGGACATTGGACTTGCCTCTTGCCAGGTCGTCTTCAATCTGCATCTCACCCTCGTTTGCCGACATGGACATATAGAGGGCGGACATGGAATACCGCTTTGACTGCCGCGCGGAGCGGGCTCCATCGTAGGAAGACATTGTATTTTGTCGTGACAGGGGCTGGAATGAGGAAGAAGAAGCTGTAGAAGCGCGGGACGGCGTCTGTAACATGACGGTGGCGATGGCTTGTTGATGTATCTTGTCTTCGAGGCGCGAGGCTTTGAAAGAAGCGAGATGGTTCGCAGTGAATCAGGGTGCTGAAAAGGGGCTCGCTTTCGGGTGTTGAGACGGGCGCAGAAGTCGTTGTGAGGCGGAGGGTTGAGCTGTTTGGGGCAGCTTCGTGCGTTTGTCTGCCGAGGATATAACTATGGCGGCGCCGATGCGGCAAGGGAGACGGCGCAGCAACTGGTACTGATCAGGCGCCGAGGTTCAAGCACCAAGTGACTGTTCTGTCACGGCTCTTGTGCTGCCAAATGTTTGCAGCGAAGCGAGACCTGCAATGTCCAACCCAGCGGCCGAACGGTTCGCGATACGGCGTCGTGGGCGGGCAGGGGTCGAGACGGCTTCTCCGAAGACACGTCGGGCCGGGCACGGGGAAGACTTGGCTGGGAATCGGTTTGTGGCGCCGTCGTCGGGATGTGACGGTGGCACTGTCGTTGACGGTCCCTTGGCGCGGCAACCGTAAATATGGGAAAGCTACAAGACGCAATCAGCGGCGAGAGCGAAATCAGCAACGAGGGGCGGTGATGTGATGTGGAGGAGAAGAGCGAGTACGAGTAGAAATCAAAGCAGTGGTGGTGGTGAGTGGTGACTGGAGGGGGCATCCAGGCCCATGCCGCAAATACGGCAGGTGGGCAAGGCCAATTTAGGAGAAGGCGGGTGGAGCAGCGAGGGGAGAGGGGGGAGGGACAGACGGTGCTAGTGCAGGACGGCGAGCCACAAACCAGGAGCCACACCAATACCGCTGCACCACAGTTGTGCGGACGAGGAACAAGTGACTCTGGTGGCCATACGAGCAGCGGCCTGTGCTGAGAGATGAGGGGGTGGGCAGCCTCCCACCAAGCTGGGACGTGTGTGGGCGAGTCAGGGCCGGGCGGGCGCCCTTGTCTTGCTCCCCTGATACTCCCGCTGGTGCTAAAGGTACCTGGGTGGCCACAGTCCGAACTGTGGGTAGTCAGGTACCCGGTCCGTCCAAGCCCACCCAAATGACGGATGGCGCAGAGGAAAAAAGCCAGCCCATCCCGTGCCTTACGAGTACCCCAGGAACGGCAGGAACCCGCGAGGTACCCAGGTACTCGCGCAGGTGACTGCGCAGAGAGAGGTACAACCGCGGTAATTCGGGCAACACTTATTGGTTCGTCCACCATGCGAGTACTACCTATAAGAGAGGCAACCATCGTACCTAACAATAAGGTACGATTAATCGCACAAGGCGCGCAATACTTTGGTTAATTACCAGATTGTAACCGAGTGTCTTCTAACCTCACAGTACGTACAGTACTCCGTAGTACTAGGGAATAATAAGGGATTTGTAGCACAGCCCAGAGCCATGCGTCCACCCCCAGTTACACAACATACTTGAGCTTGTCATATCGTAGCTCACTGCCTCGGACGGGAAATTACACTCGCATGACTCTTCTCTACTTCCATTGCGGAATGGAAACGAGACGGCGTGGGCAGAGAGCATACTGTGCCATTCATACTCGGCAATCCCCGCTGGGTGTCTCGTCCCATCGTCTCCTCATCTACCATCTGATACAGGGCATGGGCTCCCTGTCATCAAAACCCGCCCAGCCGTCTTGTAGGAATAACGGGCTCAATGACTTTTCAAGCTCATGCAATACTATGTATTGCTTAGGCTTTACTCCGTACTTCAAGTAGACTCGCAGTATGAGTACTGATATTACAAGGTGCTTATGAGCAGTTAGGCGGGGACCTGCTAATTTCAATGAATAGAACCAGGGCGTGTTCTCGTGTCATCACGCCAGCCTTTTCCCTGTCTGCGATGGCCCAATGTGCGTGATTCCCTGTGTGACGTCTGCGCACGTCCTTTGATGCGTCAAAAATCCTGGCCGATCGCTACGTACCATGTTCCGGAGCAAATTCGGCCGGGCTGGAAGTGACGTACTGTAATATTGCTGGACAGTGCCGTGTGTGCTTCCCTTCTTGCATACAGACGCGCATTACAGGCCATATGGAATGCGCAAGACCTGCGCAAGCTGTGACGCGGTCAGGTCACTGGCAGCTGCGTTGGTCGCCGCGTCTATTTAGTCCCGGAGTGTGCCGTCGCATGTCTCGTGTGGTACTACAAACCCGCCCCCTTCTTCCTAGGACAGAAGCAACTGCGGCGCCACGGAGTACACGACGTCAGTCCTGCCGGATCGGACGCGATATTCCAATCCTTCATGCAGCCATGTCGTGGGTAGTGCGCGATCGGGCCAAGACCGATGTCATCCTGGACAGCGCTATGGTGCAGGGCATGTATCGCGTAAAGCCCTACGCACTTCAGGCCGGGCTGTGTTCCCTCTTTCGATCGACCCGCTGGCATACATACGATGGTGCCTTAACTACGCTATTTTTAGCGAACAAACTCGTAACGTTGGTAAAAAAAAGTCTATTTCGGGGCTTCCCTGAAACGACTGCGCCATCTCTGGGAAGCTGAGCCTGCCCTTTGTGTGGTTTCATTCTGTGAACGGGACTGTTACCAAACATTGCCCCTGTTTCGGCTGCCGCAAAGTAGTATTGAGTCAGCAGGACATATGACTGGCTCGCATAATATTTTCATGATTCATTAAAATTAGAGAGTAATACCTAGCCAGCGCACGGTGAACTTTACAAGTATGTATGTGATGGTCGGCTTTCGATCATCCACTTGCTCCTGGGCTCTTGCGGCCTCGGTAGCACAAACAAAGCTCGGAGAAGGGTATGCCATTGACACTACTGTCTTGGTACAATGTGACCTGTTTTCAAGACCTGTCTGATTTGACTACATTCATACAGCATGCAGTAGCCCAGTGAAACGATAGCGACCCGTATACTCCGTACAAAATATGATTTGGCCATCTAGGTACCCGTTCCGTTGAACGTTTATACCGGTACTCCCTCCGTATTGGCAGTGGGGCTGAACGCTGTGGGATGCCGTGACGCAGCGACTGCCGGCATTGGCCGCAGCAGCTAAGGTACCTACCCAACCTACCCTGAGTGGCTGAAGCTCCAATAAAGCTGTTAGCTCACGTAATTTGTTCAACCACATTACGGGCACCGCAAACCCCAACCAAAACAACGCAATTGCCTCATCTCCATCCACCGAAACATTACTTTTGCCCGCTCACGACACGTATACCAGACACCATGTCCTTCCGCACCGCTCTTCGTCGCACCGCCCTCGCCCGCCCGGCCGCTCGTGGCTTCCACACCACCCCCCGCGCTCTGATCAAGGCCGGCGACGAGATCCCCGAGTCCAAGGGCCTGTTCGAGAACTCAGCCGCCAACAAGGTCAACCTGGCTGACGAGTTCAAGTCGGACAATGGCTACATTGTTGGTGTGCCTGGTGCCTTTACCGGCACCTGCTCCAGCAAGCACATTCCGTCCTACATCAGCTCGCCCAAGCTCAAGTCGGCCGGCAAGGTGTTTGTCCTGTCTGTCAATGACCCGTTTGTGTACGTTTTTTAAGCAAAAGGAAATAATACAAGAATGAAACCATGAATTGGAATGCTGACAACCCAATTAGCATGAAGGCTTGGGCCGACCAGCTCGATCCCGCTGGCGAGACTGGCGTACGTTTGCAAATCCAACACCATACAGAGAGGAACCATCAGCCACTAACTCGAGATTAGCTTCGATTCATCGCCGACCCGACTGCCGAGTTTACAAAGGCTTTGGATATGGGCTTCGACGGAGCTGCTGCCGTCCTGGGCGGAACTCGTAGCCAGCGATTTGCTCTCAAGGTCGAGAACGGCAAGGTCACGAAGGTGCACCTGGAGGCCGATGCTACTGCGGCCGATGGTGAGTGTTTGGAGGAGCAAAGTCTTGGAGACGAATTTACTAACTATTTTGTCTACAGTTACCATGGCCGAGAACGTGCTGGAGTAAAGCGTGCGGGGCAGTAGATGACGACAGGCTAGGGAAAGTTTCAGTGCCGATACAGCTTTCCGATCATCAAATAAAGTTATAGAATCTGCTGTTAATTTTTATCAAAAATAGAAGCAACCTTTCTTTGTATATATGCTCTGACTGCTCAGAACCATGGATGCGGTAAATGTCGCAAGGTGCTGTGTACCTTGAGCCTGCCCAGGTATAGCCTGAAGGCCACATTGTTATTAAGATAGTACCCAAGTGACGTGAATAGCAAAGCCGTTGGCGAGCACATTCACCGTGTTTTGGCTAAATCAGTGTCTGCCTAATAATCTACGCCCCGTGGCTGATGCCTACACGCTAATGTTCATGGATGCTGCTCAGGCGCACTGAAGCCACAGTTCATGGAACCGAACACTCGTATTAAGCGGTGTAGCAAATGAAATAGCCTATCCATGTCGTTATTACAATAATTTACTGTGTTCCAGGGCCTAGCCTCTTTTCCGCCATGTTGATGCCCTAAAGACTCGTGCTTTTAAGTACAGGCTTGCCTTTTTAGTCGTCCAAACTACCTTACCAATCCGCCGAGTCTCCCGCCGATAAAACCGGAGACACGAACCGAGACGGCCGACCCGCTCACCTGCAAGGCGGCCGTCAGGGAACCCCGCTGACAAGGCAAGGCGCCAGCGAGGCCCACCGCCTTAGCAGCCGCCCACTGCGATTCTGCCTGGGTAGGCGTCATACGGAGGGGGGTTCGCCTCTCCAAATCCGCTAATCCGCCCAATGCGTCCCAATGAGTCAGCTGCCCGAGGATAATCCGACACCTCACTTAATAGAGCCGAACCCAGCACTCGGTGCTTCTTGCCGTCACGATCATCCGCCGCCGAGGGGTCTGCTTGATTATTGTTTCATAGACTTGTGCTTTTGGCGTTTTGAACAGCCCAGCTGCCTTGATTCTGCTCCGACTCGTCTTGTCTGCCCCAAGTTTCGTTATTAACTATTACCCGCTGGAGAGTCCGGGAACGGTCTTCCACCTGCCTCTTGCCCGCTCCACGTGCACCTGACGTCGACCATCCCGTCTCTCCCTCCAACACAAGCCTTACCCGGCTCCCATCCGACATCGTCGTGCCCAGGTAGTACGACATCGCACGCCATTCTAAAGATAAACACTTTACACCCCGCAAAGGCCGCTTGTCGACCCGTTAGACACGACTAGCCCCTCATTTCCTCTCCCGAGCCGCCACGATTCCGCCGCAAACGAGGAAGCGAACGGCTGCTGAGGCGACGATCACTTCTGCGAACACCGAGGACTCTTCCAACAAGAAGCTCGTCGCCTCAGCTACCGCACCGCCAGCCGCACCCCCGACCCCTGTTACGACCACCAGTATCGGGATGGATTCGGACGAGGAGTTCATGTCCCAGCTCTCGAGCGATGATGAGATGCTGCAGGATAGCGGGGACGACATGTCTGCCGCCGAGGGTAAGACCCGCTTCGATCTATCCTGTATTACACCAACAGACCTCGACTAACCAAGGCCCTCTAGATTTCGACGACATCGACTTTGACGAACCCGATCCCGACTTTGGCCTCTCATCCAAAGACATCGATAGGAAGAAGACCCCTGCACATGTCGTGGCCTTCAAAGTCTTTGAACCCAGCGACATTCAGCAGCAGCAAGACGACATGATCAATGAGGTCAACATGATTCTTGATATGCGCAAAGAAGATGCAGCCATTATGCTCCGACACTTTCGATGGAACAAGGAGCGGCTCCTGGAGGACTACATGGACCGACCAGACAAGGTCTTGGAGGCGGCAGGCTTGAGTAGTACGACCGAGTCGCTGCCAAAGCTGGAGGCTCTGCCTGGGTTCATGTGCGATATTTGCTGTGAAGATGAAGAAGGCTTGCAATCCTTTGCAATGAAGTGCGGGCATCGATACTGCGTCGACTGCTACAGACACTATTTAACACAAAAGATTCGAGACGAGGGTGAAGCCGCAAGAATCCAATGCCCGTCAGACGGCTGCGGCCGCATACTAGACTCCCGATCTCTTGATCTTCTAGTTACTCCCGAATTGACGGGCAGGTATCATGAGCTGCTAAACCGCACATACGTTGAGGACAAGGATATCTTCAAATGGTGCCCAGCGCCAGACTGCCCGAACGCAGTGGAATGCGGCATCAAGAAAAAGGACCTCGACAGAATCGTTCCCACAGTGGAATGCCGCTGCGGCTATCGCTTCTGCTTCGGATGCCCCAACCCCGACCATCAGCCCGCCCCTTGCCACCTGGTGAAGCGATGGCTCAAAAAATGCGCCGACGACTCCGAGACGGCGAACTGGATCAACGCGAATACCAAGGAGTGCCCCAAGTGCCAGTCTACCATCGAGAAGAACGGCGGCTGCAACCATATGACATGTAGGAAGTGCAAGTATGAATTTTGCTGGATGTGTATGGGACCGTGGTCCGAGCACGGCACATCGTGGTACAACTGCAACCGATACGAAGAAAAGAGCGGATCAGAAGCTCGTGATGCTCAAGCCAAGTCTAGAACATCATTGGCGCGGTACCTGCACTACTATAACCGGTATGCTAACCACGAACAATCTGCGCGACTCGACAAGGATATTGCGCAGAAGACGGAAAAGAAGATGGTGCAGCTGCAGACAACTTCGGGCATGTCATGGATCGAAGTGCAATATCTCAACTCGGCATCTCAGGCGCTGCAAACATGCCGCCAGACCCTTAAGTGGACTTACGCGTTTGCATTCTACCTGGCCAAAAACAACTTGACGGAAATCTTCGAGGACAACCAAAAGGATCTCGAAATGGCGGTGGAGAATCTGTCCGAGATGTTTGAGAAGCCCATTCAGGAGCTATCCGATTCGAAGCTAAAGGTGGATATAATGGACAAGACATCATACTGCAACAAGAGGCGTATAATTCTGTTGGAGGACACTGCCGACAACTTGGCTAGAGGTATGGAAACTATAAAACTTGATGAGCACAGTCCCTTCCCAAATATGCTAACCCTGACCTTTGCAGCGAAATGGACATTCAACTCGGACTTGACTGCGCCACCATCGCAGACTGCCGTCCGCCGCTGAGAGTGGCCATAACTTCCGGGTCGCGGGGATCTTTTTTCGGATGGGCCACAAAGGATTGACGAAACAAACACAATCCAACGCTTCAGACTACCTCATCTTCCCGCCCCGCCACAATTTTCTTTACAAGACTTGACGACGACTATAGACGAATCACAAACGTTTGCTTACATGCTGTTTAACTTTTATTTCCTGTTCTGGTTTCTGCATAAAGGGGAGTTTTGGCTTCGCATTTTCCCTCATGCAACTGGGGGCTACTTTCCGTTCTCCCTTGTCCTGTTCATTGCACTGGCACAACTAAACGTGGACACGCAGCATCGGAGGTTAGAATAGTAATGCTCCTTGCGTGCATTTGGAGCTTTCTTCGCTCAGCACTGCTTCCTGGAGGCAGGGTGATCGCACCACACGTGGCTCAAGAGGTGGTGCGCACCTCGTGTCTGGTTTTTCTAATGTAGACAGCGCGTCTTTTGTTTAAACCAATGAAAAGACTACATTTTATAAAAGAGGTTTTAAATCCGTCAACAGTTGTCATGAGACGTGAACCGTGTAGTGGAAATATCATAGTAAAACCGGTATATTGTATACGCCATATCTCTACAACAGGCCGAGTATGTAGTATACAACTAAGAGGATGGGTATCCGCAACAACAATACTAATTCCAATCCCTGCCAAAAAGCAATTTATAAAAAGACAACAAAAATGTAATACCCCATAAAAGAAAAAGAAGTCATGCCAACGCCCCATGTGATGCAAAGTCATACCATGTGATGCTATATATACAAAGCGCCCGGATCCCCCGCACTCAAGAGAATGCAAACTGCGACAAGTCAAGCTTCTTCGGCTCCGGCAGCCTAGCCTCCTCCGAGTTGTTGTCGTCCAGGCCATTATCCTCCCCGTCGCTATCGGGGATGATTTGGTCCTCGCTGCCGCCGCCGCCGCCGCAGGGGCGGTGCAGCGCCTCGACCTCGTCCAGGTCGACCTTGGGCAGCGGCACAAAGGACGGGTTGACGGGTAGGCTGCCGAGGTAGGCGGGACGGGTTGGCTTCTTGGACGGCGGGGCGAAGCGCGGGGAGTTGTTGGATGCGTTGGCGCCCATGCGTTGGAGAGGCGTCATCCGGGAGACTGAGGACGACGAGACGGACGAGACGCGCGTTGCGGCTGTTGACGGCGTGGCGACGGCGCTGAAGACGGAGGAGCGGCTGGACATGTTGGACGCGGGGGTGGACGATGTTGAGCGTCTCAATGACGAATATGAGAAGCGGCTGAGGGAGGTGGCTGCTGTCGATGGCGTGTTGGCCGGTCGTTGTGTGAGTGGCAGAGTCGACTTGGGCGGTAGCATGGAGGGCTCCATGGACGAGCTAGGTGTCTCTGCCGTGTCGGCCTGGCTAACGCTGGAGAGTGACGTCTCCGTCAGCGAGCTGGTTTCCCGCCCCGTTGACTGCGTGTCCTGGCTGGCGTCGTCAAAGATGGAGATGCGCGGCTTGCTCCTGCTGCTAGCAGGCGTCCAGGTTTCCACGTCTGGGAGACCCTGGAGAGCTTCCTCAATGGAGTCGTCGGAAAACAGGTACGCTTCGCTCTTGGTCCGTCGGGGACTGGCGGGCTTCTTTGCGACCGAGAAGAACTTGCTGCTCTTTGGTGAAGTGTCGATGACCTCGGTATCGTCGCAGAGACGTACCTTCTTGGGCGGTCTCACGGCCGGCTCTGACTGCGGCGTGCGTCCTGTAGATTTGCCCGCCATCGACGGGGTGTGCCTCGATATGAGCGGGCTGCTAGCCACTCGTGAGAGCATGTCGCCAATGGGCTCGGTGCGGCGTCGGTTCAGTCGAGGAGACGTACGCCGCGGTGCGGCTGGTCCTGTCCGGGGGCCACTGGCAGATGCAGGCTCGTTGTTGGACTCGATATAGGGACGAGGGAGTGGAAATACGCGTGGTACAAGACCCCCGTCGGTAAGCTGAGCAACTCGCTCCTTGTCGATGGAGAAGCAGTTGGGGTCCATCTCGCCCATCGGGACTCGGCTGGGCGTCTTGAAGAATGAAGTGATTGGTTTGTGCGGCGGGATAGATGTAGCAACTGGCCGGCTCATGGACAGCTTCCGCTTAGACGGCGTCAACGGCAGGTGAATGACTTGCTTGGTGATTGGATTCATGTCTCCCCTGGCAATGGCCTGGGCGGTCTCCTTGTCGACGGCGGCGCCGATAAAGGGCATCTCGGTCGCGGTCCGCGTGCCATCCAGGTCCGTCAGATGCACCAGTTCCTTCTTGCTTGGACAAAAGACCCATTGGTGTAGAAATGTGAGCTCGGCCTGGTAAAACTGGGTGAGGTAGTTTTCCGATACCCTCTTGCCGTCAAACTGGAGCATGCGCACAACGCGTTCGGGCGTCTTGGATTTACGAAGCATGCGATACGCAGTCTTTAAGCCGACGCCGGGCAGGCCATTGAGATAGTCGCAGCCGCTCAGGATGGCCATCCGCCGAAATTCAGCGTCAGACCAGCCCGTCAGCGAGACCTCGCGGCAAGCACAAAAGTCGCGTCGGTTAATCTCAATGCAGTTGCCGTACTGGTCAAGCTTGGTAAGTAGCCGTTTCGCGCCAAAGACGAGCAGGTCGGAGTCGTCGGAGAGAATGCCGTCAATCAAACCCTTCTTTTCGAGGTACACCAGCTGGGCATCAGCTTCGTAAGGGGCAACGACGTATGATATGCCCAGCTTCTTGAGCTCCTGGATGAGCGTGGATGCCATTTCGGGAGTAATGTCGACGCATTTTTGGAATTCCTGTGCAGCTTGGGAGGGTTTGCCGGCCTTGAGCAAATCTGTAGCTAGTTTCTTCTTTTCCTCTCTCTTTTGGGCGCGAGAGTCTTCCGTGGCAGCTTTGCTGGGCAGGTAGTCTCCATCAAAAACCATGTAGGGCTGGACACCAAAATGCTGCAGCATGCGGACGCGATGCATGGCGGCATTTACATATCTGCGTGTATTAGCACAGGCACGTAACTTTACAGGTGCGAGTTGCAACATACTTTGTCGTGGGTTTGCCCTGGCCAAGCTCAACAGCACAGCAAAAAGCAGCACGATGGAGCCATCCATAGGCATCGACGCCGAGGGTTTGGCCCTTGCATTTCTTGAGCTCTGTAGGTTTCTGTATTGATTTGAGAAGGGGCAGCAGCCCTGTGACACAGTTAGCATTTGAGCGGCAGAGGTGGTTCTCGTTGTGTGGCGCGCACCAGATACACCCATTGTGAGGGACTGGCCCCTTGGCGAGGACGGCGGCTGCCTGGTCGTTTGTACGCGTCAAGGAGCGCTGAGGCTTTGGATTTCCTCGGTTATACCTTTGAAAGCAAAATTCTCAGCAAAGGTTATATCGACGTCATGAAGCAATTCCCGTCTCGTATCGGATCGGATTGTGAGGGTCGGGGCGGCGCGTCGTGAATGGCACGGTGCAACAAGCAACAGCGACTAAAAGCATGCAGTAAACAAGCAACACGCCAACAACAAAAGCATGCCGCAAGCTATTTCGAACAGGCTCAGCGGGTTTCAATGGTGGTCGATGCTGGCATGGCCGGACGAAGCAAGTTACAAGAATAAGCAGGAGGCCGGGCCCAGCGCGAGAATGCCCGTCGTTTCAAGCTGGCTGGCGGTGACGCGACAAATGCTGGTCGGTTCATGGGCGTCGTGCCATCGGCGCGCGTTGACGAGGTGGGTATTTGAGGTACGGGACGTCAAGTGCAGGTGGGCCCGGCGTGGCGCGAGCAGGGGTGGCGCCAGCGGTGGAATGGCATGGGGGGTACGCTATGGCAGTTGAACCAGGCTTTAATGCGTCCTACTCGTACACTGAAAATACGTCTAAATGAGAGTATGTGTAGGTAGTGATAGGTTATTGGAAGAATATTGTAATTCTAGCACTTATCTGGTGGCTATGAGGAACCTCGCCCAGAGAGATCTAGTCCGATGCCAATTTAGCCAACCGGAGAACGTCATTAACGTAGGGCATGTAAATAGATTCCATATTGCCCATGCAGTTTGGAAGTTCCGATGTCAGTGCATGCGAAATTTGAAGCTTTTCGTCCGCCGTCGCGTTTAGAAGTTTATGACCAGGGTCCCTCTCAATTATCTTCTTCAATGGTAATGTCCAGTCCAGAACAGGAGCAAAGTACGCGTCTATAGCCCTGTGATCTTCACTCCCGGAGTAAATGGTGTGGACCAGGTCTTCAATATTATTTGTGAGTTCAAAAGGCAGCTCTGCCGCTTCCAGGATATCCTAGCCATCCCATCCCGATTAGCGAGAGTGATAAGCTACGTTTGGTAACACGTACCTTTGAGCTCAAAGATCTCATTTGATCTTGCAAACGTCTCTCGATGCTCAGCACATTCTTCATTTTCAGGGCGGTAGTGTCGACGAGCATTTTGGCTTTGCTTCGGTTGTGTGCAAGCCATTCGTCGGAGCCATATACAGTTTTGGCGCTCAAAATTGCTACGCATTTGACAAAATTGAGCGTCTGCCCATGTCGGAGGTAGAGGCAATCGACATTCCTTCTGAATGCCTCACGAAACAGTTCGCTGATATCTCCCATATAATAAATGTCATCGCTAGTGGCATCCTCGTGGTAACCGACGAGCATGTCGACATCACTGTTGTCTGTTTGTTTGTTAAGTGAAAATGAGCCAAACACTCCCGCCCAGGCCACGGCGCCTAACTGGGGTACATCCAAAATTGGCTGGCAACGCTGTTGGATGTTCTCAACGGAGGAAACGGGTATCGCACACGAGAGGCCTGGCCCGTATGGTGGAGGTTGCGAAACAGACATAGCCTGCTGGACTAACCTGTGCGCATATCGGACGGTGCGTGAGAAACGCTGCCTTGATCCGAGTAATCCTATCGCCATGCTATGACAATTGTTGTCGCGTTCGCAACTCGCAAGTTTGGGAACACCCGTTCAGAACCATCAGGTTCGATCACGTGGTGGGGCTCACTCACTGCGGCTGCAAGTGGGTGGTACAAAGCGCGGGCTGCCACAGCTACTACCGGAATCTAGGTACCTTAGGTAGGTACCTGCCTGCCTGCCTTTGGTATAAAGGCAGGTACGCTGCGGATTGGGTCGCATTTTGGGCTGCGTCTGAGTGCACTGCACGACGTGAATTGTCGACTGAACATCGTGAATCAAGTTCATCTCTGAATAATTCCATCATAATGTCTGCAAGCCTTATTAGACTTTCAAAGGCGCTTCACATTATCAAGCAAATCAAGTTTCGACTCAGAGAAAACAAGTTCACTGAAGAAGTAAGTGTAACCTGCAACACTCTCGGAACCCAGCTGACACTCCACAGACCTTCGTGAAGCCCCCGAACGACTTAATGCTACAGCTTAGACAATCATACATGATTGACATGAATACAATCTCGGAGAACCTTGATCTCAAGCAGAGCGATGCTTTAAGGCAGACCTACAAAGAGCTGTTTAAAGAAGCCAGAGGCCTGCATGGACAGTGTACAATCCTGGATCACAAGTACGAGGTGGCCGGCGTTGCACTGGAAATTGATTGGAGCGAGGTCTGGAAAACGTTGACCTATCGCTTACCAGAGCAGTTGGAGCCTCAACTTCTGAATGCTATTGAAACCGAAAAGTCTCGTCAAGATAAAACGGCTTAAAGCTTTCCGCGTCCAAGAGCTAAACCATCAGACCAATTCTTCATTGCTAATACCATGGTTGGTATCACCAAACATTGCGGCACCTCTTTACCGATTTCCCGCTCTGCAAACTCGTCCTTCAATCGTTCTGTTACCAACTGGCACATGGTCAATATCGACAATGAGTTAGTGAAATACAGCTTAAATAGATAGCGATAATTATTATCGGTAAGGCGTTTCATAATTTGTAATAGATTTTCGTCAGTTGCATGTCTCTCCCAAAACCAGCTCCTATCTGGCAGTGCTCAGAGACTGCTCCGCTTATCTGACCAATAGCGACGCCCCACCACCGTCGACCTCACCGAAAATCTTCAAGATTTCAGATCCGCAGCCCAGCAACTTACACAACTCTTCTTCTTTTCCTCAAGACTCATCACCAGCCTGAGAAGGGAAAATCACAAAACAAAAAATGCCTACATCGTTAGAAAAGACGCGCAAGAGCATCTCAAAGAAGCGCGGAGGAGAGGTCAATGCGCTGCACGAAAAGTCGAGAGACTCGAGACGTCTGCACAAGGCCAATGCGAGAGATATCCGCCTGGAAAAGCTTGCCGCTGTCCGGGGCAAAAAGGAGCAGCCGATTGGTATGAGCCCATATATATATATTTCAGGTGTTTCTTTTTTGGCAGCAAGCTAACTTCTTTGTTTCCAAGTCGACCGTGTTGCATTCTTTCAGCAGGCTCTTAAGGATAAGGAAGTTACGGTTCTTGAGCTCAGCGCCGTACAAGAGCTCATCAGCACGTGAGTTCCCCTTGCACCTACATACATCTGCTACATCTTGTACTGATTCAATTCCCAGATATGTTCATCAGTATGATGAAGAATACCACGACGCCAAAAAGGCCCGTCGTCCAGGCCGCCCGCCTTCGGCCAGAGAAGACTTGCTCAAGGCCAAGATTTCAGCCCTGGAGAGGGAATACAAGCAAGGTTTCCGTACGTCTACCGCGCATCAACCTCATTTTCTATTGAAACCAGACCATTCCAAAAAGCTAACAGATGCTACAGTGGTCCCCGACGTCATGTCGACGGAGAACGGCACCAAAGTCGTCAAGTGGGAAGGGTCGTGGTCGTACATTTCCACGATTCCCTGGATCAAGGTGTCCAGCGCTGGCAAGGCCGCGCCCGCAGACTTTCCCAGCAAGGGAATCAACTGAGCGGCCCTCCAAAATAAAATGACAGAAATGATTTGCATAGAGTTTTTGAAAACTAATTGGACGAGAATGAGGGTAGTTTTTTTCATCAGTGTTCGGCGTACGGCTTACAACTTTTGCTACATACAACTTTATAAGACATTTTTTTCAAGTCATTTTATAGCAATTTATTCAGATTCGTATCTTAAAAAATTCCCTCACCCCCAGGTAAAGCCAACACAGGGCACTACGCTCACTGTACTGCCGTCTTTGACGCATTAAGCCTTCATGCTCGAATCACGTGGCGGGTGGAACCGCAGCTGTTGGCGTCCGGCAGTGGAGTTTTGCCTGGCAGTGGGCCACCCGTGTCCCATCTGCACTAAAAATTTCCCGGACAGAAGTAGCCAGCTGCCCGTAGAGCTTCTTTCCCTTCCCTTGACTTGCCTTCAAACACCTTCTCTCACACAACACAACCACCAACCATGCTTTCCATCCGAACCCTCGCGCGCTCAGCGCCGCGCACCATCAGCCGCATGGCCGGCCGCGCCGCCATCGCCCGCCCCGCCGGTATCTCGATGCTTCGCGCCTCCTCCGCCGCCGCCCGCGGCAGCAACAACGGCGTCGCCGCCTTTTCCACCACAACCGCGCGCCGGGCCGCTGACGGCGAGACGGACGACGAGCTGTCGGCCAAGCTGGAGAGCGAGATCCAGATCGAGGAGGAGATGACGGCGTCGGAGCAGCAGCCCGCCAGCGTCAAGGACTTTCTCGACAACAGCCCCTTTGAGCTGATTGACACGCCCGGCCAGGAGGTGGTGAAGCTGGTGCGCAAGTTTGGCGAGGAGCAAATCACCGTCAGCTTCTCCATTGCCGACATTACCAATTACGACCCGTTTGCCGAGGAGTCGGCGCTCGAGGACGAGGAGCTCAGCGACGAGCAGTTGCAGGACGCCAGCGGTGCCGGCGGTGCCTCGTCGAAGCAGGCTGGCCGCCAGCAGCAGGACGAGGACGTCGATGACGAGCTGGACATGGACGAGGAGACGGCGGCGCCCATCAACCTGTCGATTGTCGTCGAGAAGCCCGGCAAGGCCAGCGGCGCGCTCAACATTGACGCCACCGCGCAGGACGGCAACGTTGTCGTCGAGAACATGTTCTTCTACGAGGACGCCAAGGTCGCCAAGGTCGACAGCCCCGAGGCCGCCCAGAAGCGCGCCGACGTCTACCCCGGCCCGCCCTTTGGCAGCCTCGACGAGGACCTGCAGGTCCTCATGGAGCGCTTCCTCGAGGAGCGTGGCGTCACCCAGGCCATGGCCGTCTTTGTCCCCGACTATGTCGACGTCAAGGAGCAGCGCGAGTACCTAAGGTGGCTCGGCAACGTCAAGGGTTTCATTGATGCTTAAAGCTTGAGCGGTCTATGAAGCGGACAAATCTGCTTCAGGAGCAGGTGCCCGATATCCCCTTGAAAAACAGAAAACCAGGATAGTTTCTTCACTCTTTTATTTAAAAACCCCCCGTGTACAATAGCCGCAGGAAGTTCCCAGTGTACGAGATATAGCGAAATGGAGGAGGAAAATGGTCACAAGCTGGCCAGGTGGGGAGGGAACGGTATTAATGCCACGTTTGATTAATAGTATTTCCTTTTCAGTGCAAAGATGTGTTGATTGATGCCCTGGTGAAAAAAATAGGCGACTTGTATCGCCTTGATTGGAACTCCCATGGGATAATGGGAGACGTAGTTACATGAGACCGTTCAAAAAAGTATGCATTAGTTTGTTCCCCCATCACAGCATGTACACGTCAATAACAAAACATCATCAAAAAACACCAAGCCCATCAAAAGGTTCCTCCCCAAGAGTGTATGATATAAAGCGTGGCTAGGATAGAGAGCCCTGACCACCAACAGCAACAAAAAAGCAATAAAAAAAAGAACCTAGTCTATCTATCCCAAAAGATATACTCAAGCTATTATCTGACACCGTGAAATATGCCAAGAAAAAAAAAGAAAAGAGACGAGGAAAAACGGAGGTCATCGCATTTGGTACCTCACTGTGTGCATCATGCATTAAAAAACAAAATGACGTTGGCTGGCTAATCATTTCTGCTTCGCCAGCCATGGACTAGACAAGGACTCTTGCGCGGGGTTCATAAAGCGCAGAGCCGGGCATGCGTTGTCGACTTTTTATCTCCTGTTCCATCGCTATGCAAAGCCGAGTTCTATAAAATACCGTCAAGAGACCAATCGCCCTGCTGGGATCGCTCGAGAACCTGCTTGCCCTTGTCCGTCAGCGCGGGCCTGCCGCCGTTTCCAACGACGTGCTCGAAGAATACGGGCTTATACGTCTCGCCGGTACGCTCACGCTCGCGGGCCTTGACTCTCTGGGCCTCTTCGAGCTCGAGCTTGATATTCGTTGCCTTGGAGAACTGCTTGTTCATAATGGCGTCCGTCACGCCACCCCAGAGCGTCAATGACTCGTTCTCTTTCTGGGCCTCCTTGGGTGGCAAGACCTTGGGGGCGACGTTGAGCGGCGCGATGTCGATGATTGTATATTGCTCCTCTACCGGTACGGATTTCTGCAAAACAGGGACGGTTAGTTTGATGTTGAGTGGCTGCAGTGCGGACAAGTCTGAAAGCATAACTTACAACTGGGCGGGGACCCAACGTAAAGACGACCTTTTCCTTCCAAGGGCCGCTGAGTCGTGCCAAGACGTCCGCGTCGGGCACGTCCTGGACGCGGGTCTTGTCATCATTCTCCGGGTCGTAGCGGAAGACGACACCGTCAATCTTGTTAGTGGTGCGGCCCAGCCATCCCTCCTCGACGTAGTGGAGGATGACCTTGATCTTGGTCTTGGGGCACTTCATGTAGGCCATTTCGCTGACCGACACGCTGAGAGTGCCACGGAAGAGGCCACCGAGGTGTGCGGCGGGGTGGGTTAATTGGTAGGTCTCGTCGTCGCGGTTGGCCAAGGTGATGAAGATGCCCATGTTGTGCTCGCCGGGCAGCACCTTGACAGAGGTGCCGGTAAACTTGGCCGTGATCTGGTCAAAGCCGCGAGCGCTGATACCTCGCTCGGGGCACGTAACGTGGAAAGCGCTGACGGGAGGGTGGTGCGAGGTCTGCTCGGTAAGGTATGAAATGGTGAGAGGCTTCTCGTCGGCCGACTTGCCGTGCTGCGGGACAGACAGGGACAATGTGGAGGCCGTCTTGTCGCTCTTGGAGCCGGATTTTAGGCTCGAGGCAGGGCTCTTGGACGAGCCGCGGGCCTGGCCAAGGTTGCCAGTTTGGATCTTGGGCGCATTGTCTTCGGTTTCCCAGTTGCACTAGTTGAGGGGGGCATGGGTGTTAGTGAGAGGCAGCGGCGGTTTACGGTCGCGATGTATGACGAACCCTAAAGAACTCGCCCAGGCAAGAGTTGTATGGCTTGCAAGGCTTTCCCTTTGCGTATTTCAGATCCTTGGTCAGCCAGAATCGCACCACCTCGAGCATGCGATCGAGGGGCTCGTCCGAGGTGCCAATGGCGACAAAGGCATTGGGGGCGTCGAGGTAGGTCCAGTATTCGAGGTTCGGGGTCGGCTCGAGCAGCTGGGAGGGCAAGGAGAATCGAACAGCGGCGAGATCTGAGACGCCGATGAATCTGCGGCAGGCAACTTGGTCAGCATTCTCACTTGCTTTATTGTTGTTTTTTTCTTGGGCGCGGCGCGCCGTGTTGTGCATATGCTAGTCATGGCCGGGCTCCATCCCCGATTTCGCACCACACCGCTCCAGCGCCCCAACAAGCCAGAACAAGTCGCGCCAACGGCGCAGCGCGGTCCGGCGACAGATGCAGCAGCACGCTTGTAGGAATAAAAACACTCACTTCTTCAGAATGCCCAGAAACGTCCGCAGCTTGGAGCCGTCGCTCTGGTTTTCGTCCGGTGCGTCGACGGTGGGCGGTGGCGCCGATGACGAAACGGTCTCGGTCTGCATCATGGCGTCGCCCGAGCAAGGCACAGCGGTTTGTCGCGGGTGGTGGTGGTGCTGGCTGCGCTGTGTCTGTGTGTGGCAAACGGTCGATCGGTCGAGGGACGGACGGGGGGGTTCTGGGAGCTAGCCCAGGGTCGAAAGATGCGGTCTGCAGGCGATGCGTTGCCAAAGAACAGGGGAGGATATAGGCCAACGCAGAGATGGACGTAGATGATGAAGAGGAAGGGAAGGAGAAGAAAGAGGCAAGGAAAAAAAAAAGAGGAGGTTTCTGCCACTCAACAAGCTTGCTGTTCCAAAGTTCTGGTCGCCGCCGCCGAGGCTTGGACTAGCAGCGTGACGTTTTGGCGGGGCAAGATGAGGCGTGGGCGGCCTGCACCGCAGGGGAAAAAGTGGGGTGGTGAGAGGGGAGGAGGGGGACGGGTTGCGCTGGGGGATGGTGGATGGGTGCCCCGAGGTCGCCTGGAGTGAGACCTTGTGAGAGCCTGGAGGGGGGGCTTTTCTTTTGGCGGCAACGTGCTTCTTGCTATTCTGAGCAGCGTGCAGGTGTCGCGAGAGGCACAGGCAAACGGCGGTTCCGATAGGCTGCGAGGCTGGGTGTGCTTTGGTATACCTAGTTAGTACTCGTTCGGCGTTCAATATATGTACGCCAAGTAGGTACCTTATTGGAGGGGCAACGGCTGGGTAGGGGCAGTGACGGCTCTGTATGGAGATTGTACTCCGTACCACCAGCACCGACTATAAGTATGTGCAAGTGGGATGTAAGAAGAAGAAGCAGAAAAAGAGGCAGGCTTCGAGACACGGAAACCAAAGAGGCAAAGGTCGGCCAGATACAAGAGTTATTATTTACCATGTACTCCGTACCTCTGACCACCTACCTTACTCGTACTCGGACAGAACAAGGGTAAACTCATTACTAGTAAGAACCTAGTATCAGGGGTCCTCGTTTGCCGCCCACCTGCCACCACAACTTGTCAGTCGAGCATGTACTTTGCCCCAGCGTCGCCCGCAACAAGCTACAAAAAACCCTATCGCCCCCTGCCAAACTCTCGCCTCGTGGCTCGAGGCAAAGGCGGCAAGACACAAGGCAATCTACTCCTGATGAGTAGGTAGGTACTCCGTAAGCATTGCCAAATACCAAGATTCTACCGAGAAACAAGGCACAGGTTTGTTGCAGTGGCACCATGACTCTGGCCCAATCCGGTGGCTAAACCGCAAAGCATGTGCTGCTCTACTGGCCATCGGCGCATCAGGTGGCCAGCGCGGCTAAATGGGGCCCTGTGTCTGATCACGGCTGGTACGCTGCCCCCCGTGTCAGGCAATTTCCTAGTTGGGCTGGCCAGCCTTGAGCGACCAATCATCGCCGCACATGGGTCTGGCGCTTGGCCACGGCATGTCCTAAACAACGAAGGGTTTATACTGTGCGAGGCTGTTACGGGCTACTCGTATTACTTGCTGCTCCCTTCACCGCATGCGATCCAGTGAGGAATCCGAGTACTATCGCCATGGAGTACGGAGCATGGCCAAAGTAAACACCCGCGTGATATCGCACCGTGTTTGCGTCTGCAAGGATGTGTCGTGCACCTAGCTAAATTAAGCACTGTCAAACGCCAGTCGGAGCAGTCGTATGCACGATGCTCCCGTGGGGTTGCGGTTGCGTTTGCGTTTGCGTTTGCGTTTGCCAACTTTCCCCAGATTGACTCCACGGTGTAGGTAGCAATAGCTATCAACGTAGCAGCCTTTGTGGTCTTCCAGTAAAGTAAAGCAACGGCAAGTCCTGGTGGGCGAGGGAGTTCATATAACCGTATTCGCTGCGGCTGACGATGAGCTCTTATGCCACAGAAAGCAGACTCTTACGGGACGAACAGCTACGCTTTCGTTTAAGCCTGTGACCTTATTCTTCTTCCAGAGAGAACTGGACTGGAATTTATGCACGCGACGTAATTGTATATGCTATGACATGAACATCTTTATGGCGCAGCTTTGGAAGCGCAACAATCCATGTAAAAGGCTGCTGGAGGGAAGTGCTGCATGGAAGCCAGCAACTATCACGAGGAACGGTTAATACAATAAGCATGCCTCTATTATCGAAGAATAAGGCATCGAATGTTATTTTGCAATTGTTTTTCTGCATGTAAAGGCTGTCATACTCTATAGCAACGTTTGGTGTGTGGTGTTTGCTTCGATACGGAGCTACCCTATACCCAACTTTGGAAATGTGCATTTTCGGCATATTTTCCATTGTAATATTTCATCACTAGCGAAAATTATAACTGCCAATCAAGTACAGGGTAGGCTTGCTTTCTACATCAGTTTTTAATAATTGTCAACTATATGATATAGTATAGCAATATATAGAATTATGCCGGAGAATTCTGTCGCTGGTCAAACCAGCGGTTTACCATCTTGATGCATCGTTCAATAGTAAACAGATGTCAACAAGTAGGCCATTGCAGCTCTCACTACGACTTTGCCAAAAGCAACACAAAGCACCATGTACAGAAAATGGGATTTCTAATCCAACTGTACATCCATTTTTGCGAATCTCGATGCCGCGCAAAGTGGCAAAAAGACGAAGCAACGCCCATGTGCCTCCCACCTGTCCAATTATTTTTCTGGAGATGGCTTGCAGCAGGAAGCACCGGGTATAACAGTGGTTCATTCAGTGGCGGCGAGTACAGTCTCGAACAGCGGATCTACAAAAGCACGTCCCAAGTGAATATTACGTCCAAAACATGGGATTTTGACCTGTCTGATTAGAAATCCCCGTGTGGTTTACGGCGCATTCTCCGATTTGGCCCCTTGTTCACTGCACGTGTGTGCCCGAGGTTGAGCAGCCAGCCCAAGAGTACGTATACATTCCAGCGTCGTGGGAGCTGAGCTGCAAGGAGTGACAGGAGGTAGCCATTGCCACCTGGTGAATGCGAATTGCGCACGGAACTGGTATCGCGATTGGCTGTGTTGGGATCTCCGGGGTGTTTTCTCAGTCACATATCTTCGGCAGCCAATGCCGAGTCGTCAAGCATCAGAGATTGGCGGGCTGATCCTGCTTCATCTACATCTTCAACATGATGGACGGCGATTGGCGTGAGGGTGTCTTTGCCACATTGTCGTCGCGGCCCGTAGAGTATACTCGTAGTTTTGGTTTCGTTCTTCCCCATGCCAGCGGGAGCGACAAGGTTGTGATCGACTCACGGAGAATTATAGTCAGAGACAGCGTCCCACGTCCCAAGAAAGATGACAGGTACTATACTCGGGTGCGGGGGAGGAGCTTGAACAACTCCTCAAGCGAGATTGTCTTGCCCAAAAAAACGGCGCACACGCTAGTACCTGTAGATGCTCGCTTGAGTTCAAGTGTCGTCAAAAGAGGGCAGGGTGAAAAATGATGTCACACGCCCGTCGCAATTGCATCACTTTTTGGGGCCCGTTTGTCCACCGGCACGCTCCGGACCCGGTAAAAAGGTTGGAGTACCGGCGGGAGGGCGCGTCAAAAAGATGCAAATTATTTCAAATCCCCATGTACACTCGCATACAATACGACTGGTCCCTTTTTTATTTTTGCTGCGAGGGCGTTTGGCAGAATATGCAGAAATCAGTTACCGGAGCAGAAATGCAGCCAATTGGAATCCTAGTTCACAGCTACGGAAGAGCCCCCTGCCGGCGCTACGTCATTTTTTTTTGGCGTGCTGGCCACCTGGAGTGAAAATGAAGTAAAAAAAAAAGCCACATGGGACAACGGCTCGCTGGGCTTCCGGGGCGGTTTGACGCAGAGATGCGGATATGGGAGAAAATAACCGAAACCCAAATAGGGGCTTTATTTCAAATAGAAAGGATTATTACTACCATACACCTGCGACGTCATTTTCTTGACGCGGGAGAAGATGCAATGAAATGGAGTAAAAGCCACCAGGGACAACGGCTCGCTAGGCTTCCGCTCGTTTTGACGCATAGGTGCGGACATGGTAAGCACAAAAAGAAATCTACATGGGTGTAATTGGGAATAGAACAACGCACATTGCTATCAACACACCTGCAACGTCATTTTCATGTTATGGGATTTTGAGGGCGTTTTTGGATTGTCCATCAATTGGGGGGGGGGGGGGGGGGTTTGCCTGTGGGGACAAAAGAGGGTGGGTTGGGGTTGGGGAGGAAATAGCGGGAAACACCCCCGGGGGGGGGGCCGCGAGACGCTCTGCTTTGTAGAAGTTGAGAGGGGGGGGGGGGAGCACCGATGAGTTTTTTTTTTCGATACAAAAAAAAACACAAAAAAAAAAAAAAAAATTAATAAAGAAACAAATAGAGTAGAACAGCGAAAGAAATTTTACACACTAAAAAGTGAACAA
>PXYN01000270.1:0-27807 GCA_003056585.1 Lecanicillium sp. MT-2017a
TTCTTACTGGGGGATTAGGGGTTTTTACATTGCAGAGTTGCGTGCATATTAACGTGTAAGGGCTTATACATTTAAAAAAAAAAAAAAAAAAAAGTTTAAAAAAAAAGAAAAAACAAAAAAACCGCAAAAAAAAAAAAAAAAAAAAAAAAAAAAAAAAAAAAAAAAAGAAAGAAAAACTACGCATAATCGCTTTATCTAGATATTAAGTACATTGCCTGAGAGGGGTACTTTTGGGAGACGAAGAGGGACGGCGGGCTGGTGACGCTTTGCGTCAAGAAGCTACCGTCTTGTTAGCATGCGGCACGCCGCAGCGGCGCAAAGTGCAAGGCGACAACCTACGAAAAATAGCAGCTAAACGAGCGCATCTACAGCGTACTGAGAAAATGAATGGAATGGCGGCATGAGATTCGCGGCATTTACACCTCGGCCTACGCCAGAACCTCGGACCAGTGTTTCGGAGCCAATATACTTGGATAGATTTTATATATTCGTACAATCATCAGTGTCTGGCTTCAGTAATCGACCGCGAAGCAAGTGGGGCGTCGCAAATCCAACACCTCCCACAGTACTCCGTACTCCGCACGTACCTAGGCTATAGTAGTACCTAGTACGGAGTACCCAGGGCCTGCCGTTCTTGTGTTTTGCATTGGCGAGGTGGGGCACCCGCATTAACCTCCAGCGGTTCTGCTAGCTCGGTATATAAGTTCCGTTTCGCTCCGTTCAGTTTGGGCTTCCGCGCATAAGGTACGACTCCTGTACGTTGACATAGCAGAGACTATATGTGATACTCTGCGCCTACCCTTGATCATCAAATGAGAGCTATCGAGTATCTCTTGAAATTGATCAGTCGCGCACTTCGACATCGTTATTATTTCCGAGAAAACTCCAATTTGGTCTCTGTTTAGGCCGCCTCTAGTGTCTTGTTACAGAACCTCTAGCGACGTGGACCTCCTCACACTCTTACTCTGTTCAGGCTCGCCGCCATGCCAACAGGTATAAAGAGCTGCCCAATCCCGGTCGTCGAGCGAATAGTTGAGCGTTTAGACTTGGATGATATTCGCAATCTCCGCCTCACCTGCAAAACCCTGGCGACACGTGCCTCGGACGGCCGTTTCGCGAGGCTTTTAGAGTCAAGACACGTTGACCTAACTGCCGATGGCCTTCGTTCTCTCGAAAGAGTAACGAAAACAGATGGCCTTGCGGGCAAACTCCAGTCATTGTTTCTAACTGGAATTATGCGCGGCTTTGGAGACCGCCCTCTATGGTTCACAGAGTTCGTCTGCGAAGGGCAAACTGAATATGAAATAGACCTTCTCCGACAAGCATTTAACAGACTCGCAAATTGCAATAGGGACAGGTGCATCTTAACCCTCTCACTACGAGTAGCGGTTATCTTTCATGGCAAACGGGTTCTACCCCGAGAACTGGGCCGCATGTATCAAGTGAAGAGCCTGTGGCAATGTATAACCTATACGTTAAGCACAACTATGCAAGCATTGGCCACAAGTGAACTACAAATCGATCGACTTATTATTTTCAACGACCCAGATATGCAAAGGTGCAGCCTATCTTGCGATCAACTGAACATGATCAACTGGGAGGACGCTAGCATGATTCGCTCGCTGGCGCATCTGACTACGTTGTCTATAAGCCTCACCGATAGGATCTTTGTCTTTGACGGAGACGAAGAGGCTGATGAAGATCTAAGTGAATGTGAAGAAGAAGAAGGGGATGTTAGCAGCTGGCAACCTTCGGGAAAGGACGCTGAAATAGTAGCAGCATCTCAGGACGAAAGCAACTTTTCTGGTCTGGCAAATCTAATTGCGGCTTGTCCTCGACTTGAGGACATTGAACTACACTACCATTCTGTAGCATGGCCTAAAACGCGGCTCTTCAATTGCTTCAGACGCGACCAGATCCTCACGCACATGGCTGGTCTTGCTAATCTGCCTCCCCTAAAGTGCTGCAGATTACGAGGAATCACGGCGAGACAGGTTGATCTTCTCCAGTTTATTCGCAAAGCAAAGGTTGCAGAGGTGTTCATTGAGTCCATACATTTAGCAGCGGGAACTCTTCGACCCATCATTGACTATTGCATCAGCGAGTCGGGCTATGTTCGCAAGCTGCATATTGATACTGTATATGAGAAGTGCGAAGAAGGGTATCGCGGGTTAGTTCACTTTCTAGGCGAGGGAGAGTCTAAAAGATACGCGGGTACCTTCGATGTCGGCACTGAGCTTCTGAACAGGGAAGGAGACGGCAGAACGAGAGCCGTTTCTTACTACGTTCAACGACCGATTGCAGACGCAACCCCTGCTACATGCGACTGGACGAGGCGTCAACGTGAAGAATATAATTAGTGTCTAGATGCTTCGTAATTCCCAACGCTCATGCCCTCTATCTCTAAAAGTATGGAATAGGTTAATCCTAACACGCTGCAATATAGTTTCAAAAGGGACAAATATAGAAAACCCGCTAATATCGGGTTGCATAAAAATATTCACATGCTAAGTCTTATAAATCTGTAAATAAGAAGTGTGAATAAAAGAACAAGAAGTAAGGGACCGGCTTGTATAGCCAAAATCCACGCATAATCCGCTTGGTACAGATATCAAATACATCGCCCGAGAGGGGTCACCAAGAATTCTATTCCCATTCTATAGCTTCTGCACATCTTTGACAGCCTGTATATACAAACACTCCGCCTCCGAATACACATTCCCCAACCCATCCTCCACCGTCGCCCTGAGCCAGAGCTTCCTACCCGCCGACTTTTTCTCCAACCAGCCGCGGCACAGCACCACGCCCGGCGTAGGCAGCGGCTTCTTGTACGTGACGTTGAGAAACGCCGTGTACGCAGACGACCCGCGGTCCATGTGCAGGTACGCGACGGCGCCCGTAATCTCGTCGAGGAGCACGCTGATGACGCCGCCGTGCGCCGTGTCGACGTGCCCGTTGAGGCCCGGGCCGAGCGACACGAGGCTCAGCATCTCGCCCGCCACGGGCGCGCTGTCGCTGTCGTCTTGCGGCTGGTCGCGCGGGAAGTAGCGGTAGTAGGACTGCCACGCCGGGATGGTCGCGGGCGTCTTGAAGGTGCCCGCCATGAGCGAGTCTTCGCCGCTGGCCTTGGCGCGGCGCGCGTACTGGAGGATGGGGATGAGCGTCTCGTCGTGTACTAGCTTCCTGCACCATTCTGGTGATGAGGGCGAGTCAAAGGCGTCGAGAGACTCTTTTGTTGGCGGCGTATGCCGTAGCCTGCGTGGCTCGCGGAGGACCATTTTTGGGGCGGGATTTGGCTTTGCGCCCTTGTGCTGTGCTGACTCCCCTTTGCGTTCAAGGTGAAGCTGATGCGGAATAGATGGTATTCGGGGTCTGGTTTAGGCCAAATGAATGTGGAAAATAATTTTTCTGCGTTTTTGAGATGGAGTTTGATGAAGATGGATGAATGCTGAGGTTGAGATAAAGTACTGTAGGTGCGAGATTTGCCGAGGTCCGATGTCGTTAACGACCCGCTGCTCGTGTATGGCGTTTTCGCAGGGATGAGGACGCATTTTCAATGTCGCTTCTGCTTCGTTGTCGCAAGCTTCAAATTTTATTTCAGACGGCAAGAAATATAGGAGATGCTTACTTTTATTTCACCAAAAATGTAGCATGCTTTAAAACAAATAGCAATCAAGTATGAGGAGTATTCAGGCACATGCCTGTTAGGCAGGGACTTAAGTCATGTATATTCTATTCAATTCATATGCTGTTATATCTCATATTTTCCACTTGTAACTCAAATCTTGACACCCTCCAAAATTGGCTTCGCCTCGTCACTCTTCCACCAACTTACCCCTTCAACACCGGGATACGTATACTTGTCCATGCTATCCGCCTTCATCTCCACGCTGTATCCCGGCTCCGTCGGCGTCTTGTAGTACCCATCCTTGATGACGGAAGGGTGCAAAAAGTGCTCGTGCAGGTGGTCGACGTACTCCAACACGGACAGCTTGCCGCTGACAACGACGTAGTCAATCGTGCTCAGGTGCTGCGTGTACTCGGGCAGGCCCACGCCGCCCGAGTGCGGCACAATGGGCACGCCGTACTTCTTGGCCATCAGCAGCACAGCCAGCACCTCGTTCACGCCGCCCAGGCGACAGGCGTCAATCTGGCAGACGTCAATGGCCCCCGTCATCAGCAGTTGCTTGAACATGACGCGGTTCTGGCACATTTCACCAGTTGCAACACCAATGCCGTACGGCTTCAGGGCGTCGCGCACAGCCTTGTGGCCGACAACGTCATCGGGCGAAGTCGGCTCCTCGATGAACCACGGCTTGAACTCGGCCAGCTGCTTCATGTAGTCGATGGCCTCGGGCACGGACCAGATCTGGTTGGCGTCGACCATGAGCACGTTGCCCTTGTCGTAGCCAATGACGCTGCGCGCGATGCCCAGGCGGTGCTTGTCCTCGGCGACGCTGCCGCCGACCTTGAGCTTGAAGTAGCGGTAGCCCTTGGCCAGCGTCTCCTCGAGCAGGCGCTTCATCTTTTCCTCGCCGTAGCCCAGCCAGCCGGCCGAGGTGGTGTAGGCGGGGACGGCGCGGTCGGCGAGCGCTTCCTGAAGACGCTCCGCCTTGCCGGGCTCGGCGGCGCGCAGCATCTCGAGCGCCTCTTCGGGCGTGATGGCGTCGGTGATGTAGCGAAAGTCGATGCAGCGCACGTACTCCTCGGGCGTCATCTCGGCGACAATCTGCCAGACGGGCTTGCCGAGGACCTTGGCCCAGAGGTCCCAGACGGCGTTGACGACGGCGCCGAGCGCGAGGTGGATGACGCCCTTTTCCGGGCCGATCCAGCGCAGCTGGCTGTCGGAGACGAGGTAGCGCCAGGTCTTGCCCCAGTCGGCTACGAGGGAGGAGAGGGTCTTGCCGCGGAGGCGGTCGGCGACGTGGTCTATGGCTGCGCAGACAATGTCGTTGCCGCGGCCAATGGTAAAGGTCTAGGTTGGAGACGTGTTAGCACGGTGGCTTGCTTGTATTGCGAGGCGGGGTGTCGCGTGGAGGCTAGCTTACCATGCCATGACCAGAATGCGGCGAGTCTGTCTGGAGAATGCAGTATGCGGCTGAGTAGTCGCCGGCGGCGTTCATGGCGTCGGAGCCAGTCTTGTCGAGCGACGTCGGGAACCGTACATCGCGGGACGTGAAGCCGGTGATTGTGATTTCCGCCATGATGTGGTCTCTGGAGGATGAGCTAGGCTATGCAGCTGATGTGTTTTGGAGTGTCGAGTATATCACTGATTCAGCATATGGAAGAGGCTGGAGAATCAACAAAGAATTCCTTCCAGGCGGGCGGTATTTATTTCGGGACAAGAGGTTACGAATACAACGCCTCGTGCGAGAATTGAGGGTCATATATGCGTCGGGGAAATGCCAATCAGTTGGGGTGAATGGGGGGTAGCTCGCCGCAATGTGGCACCGAAGGCGGGGGCCGTACACGGGGGGAGAACAGGCGTTTGTGGAGCTATGAGGACCCGACACCGGCTCCGTCAGGAACTGGTAAGACCCGTGCAGTCCCTGGTAGGAAGTATACAGCTGCTTGGATGTAGTGTATGTAAAAGCATATACGACTACCCTTTATTGTGAGCCGGATATGGACCTGATTGTTTCTAATACAAGTGTCACCGGTAACGGTGATTGCCCTGGCGGAGCAAATGCCGATGCCCCTCCCCCACACGCCGGTTTGACGTGGTGTTGATCTGAGCGACTTGCGTTCCGGGTAATTGGAATAAGTGGCATGAGCTTAAAAGTATTCAGCAAACGAAATAAATGGCAATATTTCATGGAATAGTAGTAATTCCATGTGTTGACGACCCTTCTAGCCACAGCGTGATGCGCAGGCGGGATCGGGCTGTCGATCCACCACTGCCAATCCATTTTCCCGACGGGTGTTTTGGAGATGGGCTGATGGCCGCAAGCCATACAAACGGGGCCAGAAACTCACCAGGCGTTGGCTTTTTGCTGAAAAATGCTCGGGTAAATTCATGTCAGATGAATTCAGATAAATAATCGATAAGATTTCTGTTCCCATGGCATGCGTCCACCAATTAATTAAGGGCACCGTTGGCGTGGATTGGTGTGCTTCAGGACCAGCAAGAAGTACCGTTGATACCTGGATATAGTCAAGTCAATAATTCACGTCGCAGTCTATAATAATGAAGAGAAATCATATCAAGATATAACTCAGGGAGGATTTAACTGCCTGTTGTTGGTTCGTTGTCGCATGGCATGAGTTGCGGCCATTTGGTGAGTGACGTCGACACGGCCCCCACTATCGATAAAACTTGCTGCACGTCGACGCCATTCACGGCACCGTGAATCCAGCTTCATCTGAACCTCTAATCACAACATCCAACCCTCGAACCTCTTCCTCAACCCCGGACGGTGCTTCCACCCTGCACATAGCCGCCCGCCATGGACGACGATTACGGCGCCGACGAAGCGCTGCTTGCCGCCATGGCGTCCGCAGACCCGACGCCGGCATCGCGGACGTCCATACAGCAGCCCCGACCGCAAAAGATCCAGCAGCCGACGCCGCAACGCATAGTCAAGGCACCGCCCGCATCGTCAGGGAGCAAGGTTGTGCAGCCGACTCCGCAGGCTCTGCCGCAGCGCCAGGGCATTTCCAATATTCTAGTCTCGCCGCGACAGCGAGGGAACCCGGTCTTGACGCACATCAAATCCATGCCGTGGGAGTACAGCGACATTCCCGCCGATTTCGTCCTCGGCATCACCACCTGCGCACTATTCCTCAGGTATTTAAACTCTTTTCTCTCGGGCCTCCAAGACTATCGCGCTAATCATACACTACGTTCTAGCCTCAAATACCACCGCCTCCATCCCGAATACGTCTACACCCGCATCCGCAACCTCCAAGGAAAATATAATCTACGCGTCCTCCTCACCATGGTGGACATACCCAACCACGAAGACCCCCTACGTGAACTGTCAAAGACGTCCATGGTCAACAACGTCACCATCATTGCCTGCTGGTCCGCCGCCGAAGCCGCGCGCTACCTCGAGCTGTACAAGTCGTACGAGCACGCCAACTTTGACGCCATCAAGGGCAAGCAGGCGTCCACGTACGCCGACAAGCTGGTCGAGTTTGTGACGGTGCCCCGGAGCCTGAACAAGTCCGACGCCGTGGCGCTGGTCGCCAACTTTGGCAGCCTGAAGAACGCAATCAATGCCGACACGGAGCAGCTGGGCACGCTCGGCGGCTGGGGCGGCATCAAAATCAAGCGCTGGACCGCGGCGATTGAGGAGCCGTTTCGGGCCAAGAATGCCGCCAAGCGCGGGCTGCAGGCTGGCGAGAGGGGTGCGGCCATGGAGGAGGCCGTGCCACTGTCTCGCGTGCCGCTTCGCGATATGCCGTCGGCGGCTCAGTCGGGGCGCAACTCCCCATCGAAGGACTCTGAGAAAGGGGGAAGCGAACTTGCTGCGTCTGCTGCTGGCGCAAAGCAGTTCCAGTTCAGCGCCGACTTGGGCTCTGATTCAGATGACGAGTCTCTTGCCGCCCAACCACCGAAAGCCACAAGTCAGCAGACCGCAAAGGAGCCGTCACAAACTCAAAGTCAGTCTGGGGACAATAATGAACTTTCCGGTGGGATTGCGGCCGCGCTGGCAAAGCTGCGGGACAATTGAAGAGCTTTCGTCGAGGCTCTATATACTATATGAATTCCAGCATTTTACGTTCTCATCGAGCTGCAAACCTCACACCAAGGCGAGCACGGTTGAGCAAAGCAAGCCAGAAACTGGCGTAGTTCGTGTACGAAATGCTTCAAGCTAATGTTAGCGGACGTTACTTTATAATCCCGCCTTATACTTATGATACCAAATTTAACTCTAGAAATAGTTGGAATAAATGCAATACCTTACCTAACCAGCGGTGCTCCTCCTGCAGGTGGCAAAGCCCTGTCACCTCCTACCCTGTACCACGTTTCCAACGTTTGCTCATCTTACAAAGTGCCACAGTGGCGTGTATTTATTAGCACATGCATGTAAAAGAGTGCAAATGTATATTATTGGCCTCTGGATGTATTCTGTTCTACAAATTATTGTCCAACGGCTGGCACAGTGCAACGGTGGCACAGCCCAGGCCGCCGTGGCGTCAGACTCAACACCCCGCCCGATAAGCGACCCGATCCATTCGGGGAGATCAATACAGCTGAACTTAATACGCGTAATAGTTCATCTTAAAAAAAAATACGATCTATTTGCTTGTTTTTGTATGTTTCACGTACCCATCGGTTGCCTCAACCATAACAACCCTTATCCTGACCGCTTGACAACGCAGCACAACCCCCGTTCTCACAGGATCATCGGGGAGGGGTTGCATCTGGGAGATTAGGTGGCTGCACCATTAGATGCAGGCGCTAGTGCCTCGACCTAAGTCTTCAGCGAGTGGGGGAAAATCAGCACGACTTTCGGCCTTGTTCCCTCAACTTACCGTCACATCGCGCACAGCCGGCCCACAATAGGCCCTTGTTCCCCAAGAGCAGCAGTCCGGACGAGTGATCTGTAAAGAATCAAGTCTCCGGGATGGGGGTCCTTTCTCCTCATATGATGACATGGCGCTGCGAACTACTGCAGGTAAGGCAGCCTTCAGACCCAGGCAAAAAACAAACCTTCCCACACCCCTGTCCACATGCCCTTCCTTTGCTCACAATGTGTCTCGCGTGGATGCGTGCGCGCGCGGGGCCGAAAGATGCCGTAGCACTTTACCACACCGTGACGCGTTAGCGCATGACCATCAATGGTTACTTCCAAATAAGGCCTAAAACAATGTCTCTCACCGCGGACGCGGGTGCCTTGTTAGCTGCAGCGCTAATGCCACCTTCCTCGAATAGTATTGGGCTCCTCAGCATGACCGGAACTAATGACATGACGGCTTTTCTTGGCCGGACACAATTTCACCGAGAAGCCGCCTGAACTTCCTGGCCTAAGCTAACCCATAGTCCAAGGTCCCCAGTGGGTATAATATGTTTCGATGACCCTGATCCGATCTGCTTGGGCCGGGTCTTTGCCAATTCTTCCTGTCAACTACCTTCGTGAGGACTCTGACTGCTTCCCAACTGTCGAATAACTCACCATGAAGCTCACTTACAGCGGTGCCGTGCTTCTCGGCCTCCTCCAGCAGGTGTCTGCTGCCCCTGCTGGCGGCGATGCCCAGGCCCAGGCACAGGCCGGCGGCTTGCCCTTTCCGTTCCCCGACTTTTTCAGGGCCGCAGAGGTGCACAAGGCGTTCAAGGAGTCGTGGAAGGGCTACTATGAGTATGCCTTCCCTCACGACAACCTCCACCCCTTGTCCAACACCTTTGATGATGGCAGGTGAGTTTGCCAAGACTAAGATGCGTTCCCCCGCACACGAAGCTGATCCCTGTATAAACAGAAACGGGTGGGGTGTCACCGCCATTGACGCTCTGAGCACCGCCATTATCATGCGTGACTTCTTCACCGTTAAACAGATTTTGGACTTTGTGCCCAAGATTGACTTTAACACCACAAAAGTAGCCAATGAGGGTATCTCGGTCTTTGAGACCAATATTCGCTACCTTGGCGGTCTCATCTCTGGTAAGAAAGCAACCTACATGCCGCCAGTTGCGGTCCGTCCACTTACACGTACTAGCCTATGACCTCCTCAGCGGTCCCTACCGCTACCTCTCGCCTGACCAGCGCAAGGTCAAGCCCCTGCTCGACCAGGCCAAGACGCTCGCCGACAGCCTCTCTGTCGCCTTCAACACCACCAGCGGCGTGCCGGACCCTACCGTCTTCCTCAACCCGGAGCCTCGCAACAGCGGCTCCGGCCGCAACAACATTGCCGAGATTGGCACCCTGGTCCTCGAATGGACCCGTCTTAGCGACCTCACTGGCGACGACAAGTATGCGAAGCTCGTCCAGAAGGCGGAGAACTACCTTCTTCACCCCACGGGCAGCCCCGAGGCTTGGCCCGGCCTGGTTGGCACATTTGTCGGCACCGACGACGGAAAGTTCCAGGACAGCAATGGTGGCTGGTCCGCTTACACGGACAGCTTCTACGAGTATCTCATCAAGATGTACCTGTATGACAGCGAGGCATTTGGCAAGTACAAGGAGCGCTGGATCAAAGCTGCCGACTCTACCATAGAGCACCTTAGCTCGCACCCGACCACGCGGGAGGACCTAACATTTTTGAGCCTTTACAAGGCTCAAACCACTATTCCTGCCTCCAGCCATTGTACGTCAAACTCTGCTCCATCTTGGCAGTAAAAAGAGCACTAACGTTTATTACAGTGGCCTCTTTCGCCGGTGGAAATTTCATCCTTGGCGGCATCCTCCTGGACGAGCAAAAGTACATTGACTACGGCATCAAGCTCGCCGAGTCGTACTACGAGACCTACAAGCAAGCAGCCAGCGGCATCGGCCCCGAAGGCTTCCGCTGGGTCGACGCCGCCAAGCCCGACGGTGAACAGCCGCCCGCCGACCAGGCCGACTTTTACGACGAAGCCGGCTTCTGGGCCACCTCGAAGCCGTACATCCTGCGCCCTGAGACCATGGAGAGCATCTACTACGCGTACCGCGTCACGGGCGACCGCAAGTACCAGGATATCGCGTGGGAGGCGTTCGGCCACATGAAGAAGGTGGCCAAGGCTGGCTCGGCTTTCGCCAGCGTGCGCGACGTGACCAAGGCTGACGGCGGCGGCAACATTGACGAAATGCAGAGCTTCTGGCTCGCGGAGACGCTCAAGTACCTGTACCTCATCTTTGCTGAGGAGAGCGAGGTGCAGGTGCAAGCCCACGGCAAGAACAAGTTTGTCTTCAACACTGAGGCTCACCCTGTTCATGTGCGATGAAGAGAGAGAGAGAGAGAGGGCATATTGGCTATTTCATGACGCTGATGCGATGAACTATACATAAGCTCCCTGCACATTATTACAGCTATAGTATTATATAATACACGCTAAAACGCAATTTATCATCCCTTGTCTGCCGAATGAACCGACAGTCACTCAAAACTCGCGGCTCTCTCCAATGTCACATACATCGAAGACGCCCGTCTCCTCAATCCCCTTTCTAGCCAGTGCCTGCTTTAGCAGCTTCGGGGGCTCGAGCACCTCCTCCATGGTAAGCGCCCACGTACCCCAGTGAATGCCCATGGCGCGCTCGCACTTGGTATCGACAAAGATCTCGACCGAGTCAAACGGGTTGGCGTGCATGGCCGAGAAGAGAGCGCGTGGGTAGTACGCGCCAATGGGGATCAGGCCCAGGTCAAATGGCCCACGCAGCTCGCCAATCTGCTTAAACTGCGGGCAGCGCGGGAGGGCCTCAAATTCCGGGCCGTAGTCGTCGACGTCGGCGGCCACGCGCGGGACGGCGCGGTAGCCCGTGTCGCCGCCGAACCAGACGGACTTTTCGCCCGAGCGGACGGCCCATGAGCACCAGAGCGTCGTGTCCTTGTCGAGGAGGTGCCTGGCCGAGGTGTGCTGGCAGGGGAGGCAGGAGATGCGCGCGGATAGGGTGGTTGGCTTTGCCTCTTCGTCAATGTCGTCGCCGGTGACCTTTTCGCGGATGGTGACGGTCAGGTCGGCCTCCTCCCACCAGTCGAGCTCGGTGACGTTTTGCAGGCCCGCGCTGCGGAACCACGACTCGAGGCCGAGGCCGACAAAGAACTGCACGTCTGGGTGATTCTTTTGAATCTCGAGCACCGACGTGTGCGAGAGGTGGTCGTAGTGGCTGTGGCTGATGACGACGGCGTCGACGACGGGGATGTCGCCAATGTCGCAGGGCCGCGGCGTGAAGCGCTTGGGGCCCATAAAGGTAAAGGGCGAGCAGCGGTCTTCGAAGACGGGGTCGAAGAGCACGCGCAGGCCGGACGGGTATTCGACGTAGTAGCAGGCGTGGCCGAGCCAGGTGGCGCGGAGGGCCGTGGAGGCGGTGCGGGAGGGGAGCCAGGTTGGTTTTATGACGTTTACGGTGGGAGGGGAGGTGTCTGGCATCTTGAGGTCGCCGGTTATGGTGGGCCTTGAGGAACGATTAGCTTTCTTTCTGTTGTTGGCTGAACAAGTCATTGTAGGTGGATGGCATGTGAGTATAGGCGGCGCGCGTGCGGTTCAAGGCGCGTAAGGTGTAGTTATGTGTATAAAGACGGATGAAACATACCAAATAGCCCCAGTTAACAGCTTGGAAAAGTTGACGGGATTAGAATAAGACGGATACGGGTTCTTGAAGCCCTTGATCTTTTGGCCGCTGAGAACGTGGTGAGGCTTAGAGACGGCCTCGTCGGGAATAGAAGTCGGCGCAGGCAGCTTCTCGACTGCCGTCGAGTATAATGACGAAGACTCCTTCATGTTTGAGATTGTGCTTGCAATGGCTCGAGGAGGTGTAATTGGGCTCGAGGCAATGGCTGGAGCTGTGCTCTGATACCGCGCGGTGATGCAATGACGCGACGACGGACAGCGGGCGTGTATAAGCTGAGACCGCAGGGCAGGCTGGCGGCCAAGTCGCAAGGACATGTATTGCGTATCAGCTATGTGTGTTGGATGAACTCGCCGTAATGGAGACGAGAGCAACCAAATGCAAGAGAGCGGCGTTGGAAGAGGAGAAAGAAGGGTAGGTGTGGTAGCTCCACGACAACCTTTTATGTGGTGTCTTCTATTGCCTCGGCGTCGCTAGCGCGTATAAGTCCAAGATGGCGGAGCGGGATAGGTACAATACGCCACGCGGGTCGGAAAGACGTGCAAAGAGGTACGCGTAAGATGCAGCTGCAAGATGACGAGTATCGTGCCTTATTCACTCGCAAAGCTAGAAAAAAAATTACACCTATTGGCGCCGTCACGGGCGCTGCCGTCTCCGGGCGCCGGGGCCGGCTTAGAGGATTTAGCGGACTTAACAGGTTGTCCGGGCGGTGCGGGCGGTGCGGCTAGGTAGAGAGAGCCGCCCTGGCCGCGGGATCGGTGGTGTGGTGCGGAGTTTGGGGGCGGCTGATGACCGCATGTGGCAGGCTGGTGTCTCGTTTTGGTTTCAGTAAGCAAGACCAGCGCAGACACAGGCGGAATTAAGCAGCAATCTGTATGATGAATGTCCGGTTCATAGTAAGCGCACTTACTATCCCTCAGCCTTGTGGGCAACATGGAATTACCGTGTAGCTGGTTTGGCGAATGTTGAACCGGTGACGCCTTACAGAGCACCGACGCGAGCGGGAAAGATGAACAAGTCTACATCAAGGTTGCCATTACTCGAATAATATGCGAATTTACTGTGCATTAAATAAAGCATTGGGAATAACATTCACAGCGTGGTAGACGTAGTATAGCCCAAGATTGATTGTATTTAATACCAACCAAACCGCGCAAGAATCTGCACTGCCCAGCCAGCATTCAATCCTACAACCAAGAAACCCATTTTATTCTAATTTTTTTCCAGAGTCCATCTCCAAGCAGCAAGACATGTCCATTTCACAAGACATGCCCACTTCATTGCAAACGTCCTCGACGTCCGTCACATCACGGGTTCAACCGCAGAAAGCAAATCGCTTTCTTTTAGATGGCAAGTCTCTCGACCTTGTCGCGGAGGGCCTTGATCTGGCCAGCCAGCTCACTAGCCTCGTTGGAGTTGATGCTAGCAGCAATGACGGAGCGGCTGACACCGCAGGCGCGGCCGAGCAGCGACTTGCTGGGGACGTAGACGTAGGGGGTGCCCTTGTCCTCGCACAGGAGGGGGATGTGCAGGAGGATGGCGAGGGGCTCGGTGTCGGCGGCGAGGATGGCGATTTCGCAGGTACCGCGGTTGAGGGCCTTGGTGACTGTTGCGAGAAAAAAGAAGAGTCAGTCTTATCATTTCCTGACGCAAGATGTGTGTAGGATGCGTAGATGTACATACCCTCGTTGGCGCCCTTCTTGGACTGACGGATGTGAGTCGCAGACTGGAGGAGATCAAGAATCTCCTGAGTCAGAGCGGCATCAGCCAGAGGCCAGGCTAGACGAAAAAACACAGAATCGTTAGTTTGCGATGCGCTTGATGGCCGTGCCGTTTGCTGCGAATCCAAACAACTTACCAACATTCTCTTCCGACATTGTGAATGGAGTTTGACTCGAAAAAAGGGTTTCGAGGATGATTTGATATCGTTCTTGGGGTTTAGGTGAGGGGTAGGCTCGCCTGAGAAAGGTTCACTGCCGTTTGGTGGGAGGGAATTGGGGTGGTGGGAAAAGCACTTTTTGCAGATGACAAGATCAAAATACCTTCAGACCTGCGACCGAAAAAAAATATCGGCGACCGGGATTGCGCTGCCCACCAAAAAAGCTGCGACCCATAGAATCGGTGTGCAGTGGAAGAAAATTTCTCCGGCGGGCCATGGACTGGTGGACCACACAGCCAGAGTAGGCGGTAGGTGGGGTCCCCTTCAGGACCGGCTTTCACTTAGACGCGCCGTGTCAACGCTCAACGCGGCAAATAAATTTATATTCCCACTTCATTAATTCATCAAAAATTCAAAATAGTTCTTAAAAACACCGCGCTTCCGTTGAAAATGTACACCAACGCGCTCCCACCACTTGTCTTGTACGCCGTAAATACCATGCAGGATAGGGATATGTTGCTCGCTCCTCCAGTGTTGAATCAAATGCGCCCCGTCTCAACAGATCACGCCTAAAAGTCCATCGCGCGGGTATCATCTTTCGCCTCCTCCACTCCAAGTTCCTTTTCTAGTTCGTCGGCGACAAAGCCCTCGTAGTCGTCCAGGTTCTTTTGTACGTGAATCTTGAACTTGATGACGTCGTTGAGCATGCGGTCAATCTCCGTGTGCAGCTCCTCTCGTAGTGAGCCAGCTCGAAGAACCAATTGCTCGTATCTGCAAGTAACCCGGTCAGTAAAGCCATCAAAACGTATCTTGCATCACTTTGCAACTTACTCGATCGTCGTGTTAATCTCCCGTTGCTCCATCAACTGCACCGACTCTATCAGCCCAGCCTGCATCCTTGACAGCTCCTTCTCCATCTTTTCAATTTGCGTGTCCGACGCCATCTTTTGTGCCGTCGTCACCTCGCGCGTCTTCTCGTGCTCCTCTTCCGCCGCCCTGACTTTGTGGTTGAGCGCTTCAACCTCGCTTCGCTTGTCTTCAATGGCCTCCTTCATGCCGTCCAACAAGTCGTGGTCCTTCATCATGACGTCCATGGCGGCACTGCGTCGCTCAGACACCTCTTTGCGTAGCGACAAGAAGCTGCTGCGGATTTGTCCCTTGAGGTCCAGACTCAGCACCTGTCCAGGCTGGTAGCCGGTTGCGGGGTCAACCAGCAGCCTGTCCGATGCCGGTGCCTTGCCATTTCTGCTTCCGTTGCCGAAAAAGTTGGACGACGTATAGTTCGAGTTGTCGCTCACTGTGACCTGCAGCTCGTACTCGCGTCCCTTGGCATTGGCCGCTGTTGACGGAATCATGGCAATCTGGTACGCCAACGAGTTGTACTGGTCAACCGATTGCTCAAGCTCGTCAAGTTTTTGACTCGCCTCGGCTTCCTTGTCTGCCACCTTCTTCTTGACTTCCTCCAGGCGTTGGCTGGTCGATTCGAGACCCTTCTGCAACCGCTCCCGTTCAGATGTCATGCGGTCGATATCCTGCATGCTGATGCCAAGCGCGTCAACCGATTTTTGCAGACCCCTTCGCTCCTCGTACGCCTCCTTAATCTCTTCGTTGAGCTTCTCAAGCTCCTCTTCGAGTATTTGGGACTTGTTTTCGTACTTTTCTGAGCGTTGGATTGCGTGCTGGTTGTATTCCTCAAACTTGACCGTATCCTCTTCGAGAATTTTGAAGTGCTCGTCGAGAAGAACCGGGTCTGGTGTTGACTTTTCCAGGTCGGCAATCTCCTTGAGTAGTCGCGCGTTCTCGCCCTCGAGCATCTCAAGCTCTGATGTGTATTTCGTGTTTGAGCGCTCAAACGCCTCAGCCATGCTTTGAACATGCGGTGCCAGGACCTTTTCCGCGTCTTCGTCACCCATGTCTTCATCCATAGCCAGCCAGTCCCTATACGCGCCGCTCAGAAAGTCAAAGATGATGTGATCGCCGCTGACGTCCACGCCAGCATCCATGCACGCGTCATCGTACTTGTGGTTGACGTAGCCATCCAGCATCTGCGCCAGCTGCATCATCCAGTACAGGAGGCCGAGAAACGTGCTCCAGTTTTGGCCACCCACGGCGGCAATCTGGCTCTTGGTGATGCTTCGCTCGAACGGGTATCGCAGTTGCTTGAGGATTGGCGGTACTTCCTGATCAATGTTTTTCTGGAAGCGATGGTTTGGGTCTATGCGGCGGTACAGCCACTGAAACATGTAGTTGAAGTCTTTTTGCGTAGGCGACTTCATGACGTTTTGTGACAAGACGTGCTTCATTTCCAGCTCAAAGTTGTTCTGCACCATGTAGTCCATCAGCTCCTGGCCGATACGCGCCTGGAAAGCCCTGTCCCTCAGTGGTCGCGGGTCTTTGGGCACGCCAGCGGGCTGTGGTGTCGTCTGAAAGAAGCTCTGGTGATGTACGGGGCCATTTGTCGACGGGCGCGGGCGGTACACGCTGCTTCGTCGTTCGGCGTCGTTGGATACTCTGTTCGCCGCAGGTGTTCCGAGTGCAAATGCGGCTTTCGGTGCCAGGGACTGTCGCTTTACGGATGCTAGTCCAATGTCTGCAAGATTCGTGCCCGACGAGGATCGTTGGAAGAGCGGCTGGCTTGGTCGCGCTGCCAGGGACTGCCTCCCTCCTGACACGGACCGGACATGGCCATTTGGGTTATTCGTACTTGTTCGCTTCATCGTTGACCCAGGTGGTGGGATCCCGCTGTTTGTGTTGATGCCTCCAAGAGTCTACCGAATGCGCGCAAGTCAGCCTTCACCACACTTCACTGGTAGCGATGCGCCGTTATCGCATTCACGAACGTACCTCGCGCGGCCTGCGGACGCTCCACAGACCCGTGTCTTGGGACATGTTATTGTGTGAGAGATTTTGTTAATTTATTTTGCGCAGCTCCGTCGTCGTTTCTGAAAACGCCTGGCTGCTAGAAAATCGTCGCGCTGGTGAACGGTAATCGTTTGGTTGCAAAAGTATGCGATGCTGGTCGATAGGAATAAAGTGTTTGTTGCTAGGAGCGAAAGTAAACAAAGGCGCAGGCGCGCCCGGTGATTGGCTGACAATGTGGCGCCTACATTTGGGTGGAAGAATGGCCATGACAGCACGTGACCTAGCAGGCCGGGGCTCCGTCGGCGTTTGGCGTCTGAAGAGCTGCCTCGGCCCATGCCGCCTCCAAGTCTCCAGTCCCCACATTTACCGAACGCAGCACAGCACATGCCGCATAGTCGTCTCCCCAGCCAGCGTCCGGCTTCGCTTTCACACCACGGAGTTGCCATCGGCAAAAGCGAGAACAAGTTGAACAGCCTGAGAGCTTTCAGCAATCATGGCGATTCGCGAAGATTTAGTGGCCTCTGCGGTAAGTTGATACTCCATCCCAACAATGTCCAAGATGCACTCGCTAACTGTAGAAATAGACGCAATGTTCGTCATGACTCTCTCCAGCCTCCCTCAAAACTTCGGCTACTAACTTTTGCGGTGTTGCAGTCCTGCAGGACCCTAGCGTCGCGGCCTCATCCGTCGAGAATCGCGTAACGTTCCTACGATCAAAGAACCTCACACAGGAAGAAATCGATGCTGCATTGTCGAGGACTGGAGCCGGTCCGCCGCCTCCTCCCGCCGCACAGTACGGACCGCCAGCTACCGTACCGCCGCAACAGTATTACCAGCCATACCCGCAGCAGGCATGGCAACCACCACAGCCTCCCCCACGAAGGGACTGGAGAGATTGGTTCATCATGGCCACAGTAGTTAGTGGTGTCAGCTACGGACTCTACTCTCTGGGCAAGGTAAGAATATTCGGCCCGGCCATTCGTTGCAGCCGTCATGCTAACCCGACTCAGCGCTACGTATACCCTCTTGTTGCGCCTCCCACGCCAGAGAAGCTGGAGCAAGATAAGAAGTCGATTGAAGAGCAGTTTGATCGCGCATTCTCCCTGGTGGAGCAGCTGGCCAAGGACACCGAGGAGCTCAAGAGCGCAGAGCAGCAGAGAACCGAGAAGCTCGATGCCGCGCTCACGGAGCTCGAGACGGTCATGACGGACCTCAAGACGGCCAATAGACGGCGCGACGACGACGCGCAGCGCATCCGCGAGGACATCCAGACCCTCAAGGAGTCCATCCCCAAGGCCATGGACAGCCAAAAGACCCAGACCGACAACCGACTGTACGAGATCAACACAGAGCTGAGCAGTCTCAAGACGCTGGTGACGCAGCGAATGACATCTGCGTCTTCGAGCGGCTCTGCCACATCGCCCACCGCCTCTCGCTCGACACCTGCTGCCCCGGCCGCTGCCCCCGCGCCCGTTCCCGCTGCCGCTCCCGCGGTTCAGCCCGCTACTGCTGCTGCGCCAGCTGCCTCCGTAGAACCCGCGGCGGCCAGCAGCGACAAGGCCCCCGAGGCCGGCAAGCCTGCTGCGGCCGAGACCCCGAAGTCCACTACCCCGACGCCGTTTAACAAGGGCTCGTCAAAGGGATCCTCCAAGGCATCCATTCCCGCATGGCAGATGGCCATGGCCAACAAGAATGCCGGCTCCTCGGCCACCAACGGAGCTGGCGAAGGCGCTTCTAGCAGCTCATAATTATTTTCATTTATTCGCAGATAGCTCTTTGTACAATAAAGAATTTGTTGGATATGAATAATCCATTGTGCGCATTGTGGAGATTGACCACCCATTTTTCTGGCCTGGCATGGAGGTTCCGGCCGGTCGCTGGCATGGAGATGACGCAAATGCAGCTTCGCTTTAGCAGTCGACGTCGTCCTCGGCCATTCCTTGGCACTGCGAAAGCGAGTACGTGTAAAGAAAGCCCGCCACATATATAAAATTTACAGCGACATTAAAAACCCTCCAACATCTGCTTTGTGCATTATCTTGCATCTTGCTCACTTGCTCTTGTCGCCCTGTGACGCGCAATCGTCTGATACGCTGGCTGTAGCCGAGGCATCGGCACCCCGGATTTTGATCTATCCCGCTGCAGAGCCGCCTGGGTCCCGCCGCACCGCTCCCACCCTGCCCACCACCTCCTGCTGGACTCGCCACAACAATTCACTGTTCTCACCATATAGGCGAGCTCGGCTTGGAATCGGGAATAACACTAATTCTTGGATATTCATATTTCTTATCCGGTTCCCTCCTGCGTCCTTTTCTTTGATACATCTCCGATACTATTGCAAAAACTCTCCGCGTGAGTACAAGGTCTCGGAGAACCGCCAGAGCTCCCGTACAGCGTCTCATCCATTGAACGACAAAAGACATATCACGTCCTGCCCGGACCACAAACCGCAAACATGGCCGCGTCCGCCACTACATCTCCTCAGGATGCCAGCCCTGCGCCAAAGGCCTCGGCCGCATCCCGCAACTGGAAGATCTTCAAGGCCCTCTATCCGAAGCTCCCCCTGGTGACGCAAATCGTCGTCTCCCACACCCTGGGCCTCTCCGAGGCGTCCAAGTACCGCGATCTGCGCAGTCATCTCATCTTCTCAGTGCTCAAGTCCTTTATCGACCCCTCAGTGCCGTTCTCGGTGACCAAGCTGCAGAAACGGACGATTCCCAAGCCAGCAATCAAAGGCCGCATCTGGATTAGCACGTACACCTCGCCGCCGCCCCCAGATACGGGTGCGCGGGACGTCATCATGGCCGCCATAGAGGGCATGGTGCGCTCCGAGGATGCCGCGCGCGCTGCGACGGCGGTGCCGGAGCTTCTTGGTGTCGAGGGCGAGTGGACTGGATATAGGGCTGGCGTGCAGGCGGATGAGCCCCTGCCGGACATTTCGGAAGAGGAAAAGTACGTCGAGATGATGAAGGATGTTAAGCATCCTGCTACAGTATTGTACCTGCATGGCGGAGGTTATTACCTCATGGATCCGTCGACACATCGCCTTACGGTGAAGAAGCTGGCGCAAATGACGGGTGGGCGATGCTACTCTGTCCGCTATCGCCTGTCTCCTCAGGCGCAGTTTCCAGCGGCGCTTCTGGACGCATTTGTGTCATATCTTACACTTCTATATCCGCCACCGGACGCATATCATGAACCCGTCAAACCGAAACATATTGTCATTTCCGGCGATAGGTGAGTCCTTCTCTAAAATCCTGAACCACGAACATATTGAGGCTAACGAAAGTACACAGTGCTGGCGGAAATCTCACGCTCGCTCTCATGCAGCTGCTATTGGAGCTGCAGCGCAAAGGCGCCAAAGTACAGTGGTATGGCCAAGAACGCGATATTCCCCTGCCAGCCGGCGCCGCCGGCAACTCGCCGTGGCTCGATCTCACGCACAGCCTCATCGCGTACGGCGACGACAAGGCTGCGTACGACTACCTCCCCGAGCCAGACACTGGCGGCTGGGGAAGCGGTGATGCGCTCACGCCAGACGACGCGTGGCCGGCAAGCCCGCCGCGCAAGGCATTCTACGCCGCCGACCACCTCATGACGCACCCGCTGGTTTCTGTCATCGGCACCAAGGCCGAGGACTGGGCCAACAGCCCGCCCATTTACATATGCACGGGGTGGGAGCGTCTCGGCACCGAGGATCGCATCTTTGCTAGGCGGCTGGCCAAGGCTGGCGTGCCGCTCGTGTTTGAGGACTACGAGGCCATGCCGCACTGTTTTGCGCTTGTTCTCGCGAACCTGCCCGAGTCCCAGCGTTGCTTCAAGGCGTGGACGGAGTTTATCACGGATGCGGTGGAGGATCCGTCGAGGATCAAGACGAGCGCGGTCTTGATCAAGGCCAAGACGAGGGAGGAGGTGCCGATTCCGCTGGATGATATTGCGGCGATTTCGGAGGAGGAGGCAGTTGCTGCGTTTACGAATCAGAGCACTTTCAAGGTTGCTCCTAGATTATAGATGGATTGCAGTTTTTTGATGAGCTATAGTTTTTGAGTTAGATCAAAGCGTTGTTTTTTGATAGGTTCTTGCTGTCAGGCGACATGTTACGAAAATAAAGTCTCCACGATTATAGTGGAAATGTTAATTCTCGCTCCTCATACAATGCTTCTATAAGAGTCTTTATACTTGCTCTGTAACATCGGTTATAAACGAACTGGAAGGATTTGGGGAGGCGTGGGAGGACAACCGTGAGAAACACGCCGCCGAGGTCAATTGACAAGGCTCTATCTTTGCACTCTGGCATGACAGATATCCTGACACGGAGTACTATTACGCTGCTGTGGTAAAGACCGCCCCGATGTCATTACGGTCGAGGCTGGCCTCAGACACTACGTCTGTATTCACGATTATATCTCTGCAGTACACTCACGGCTCGTGCGCACACGAAACCAGATAAGACGGACGCTCTCCTCGATGGGTAACTTCGTAGCTGCAGCGGACGCCAGGCTGATTGCTGGTTTTGGCATGGCTGACTTCTTGTAAATACTGGGTGAGAGGGAATGGATAAAGTATAAAAAGGGTGGTTTGCGAAAACTCGTTATTAATGGTGTTGAGCACCACGCTTGCACATGATACAGTCAAGATCCAATGGTTACTTGGCCATCGCCACCAGTGAACGACGAAAATTACTCACTGGGTAGTAGTAAAGCCCAAGTAAAAGAGGATATACACTTCATTCTACCATACCGGCTTGGGCCAGAACACTAAAAGCGCCAAATATAACATCCTAGCATTTAAGGGGCTACACTGGAAACAGGGTTGGTCACCTCAGCCGGCTCCTGCCGCCAATTGCAGCCGACTTCGTCCCACAAAGAGATTCCCTCGTTGTCCGAATACGTCCTTCTCAAGCACCTCTTGTGGCCCTGGTGGGAGTATCTAAAGTGACCCCTTCCGTTGCCCCAGTCCATGCAGAACTCCGTCATTCCCGGCACGCTGGTGCCTCGGCATCCTTCGTCTGCGCTGACGGTGTATGTGGCATAGTCCGTTTTGAAAATGCCGCTGCTTATACACCACCCAGTCACGCAATGCGTCCCAACTGCCAGGAAATCAGCGCTGCAAGCAGTAGCAAGTGCTGAAATGACGGCAATTTTGAGAAGCATCTTGGGAGATATGCTCCACTGTTGCATGATGCTCATGTCAGCTGAAGTATTGATGGACAAGGTAGTCCAAGTCACGTACCTGTTTGGAGGGTGAAAATTGTAGTTTGTCTTGATGATCTGAGAACCTTGGGGGTAAAGCCGGAACAGCATGTTTACGACGAGCGGATAATGACATTAATTTATATCTCATGGCTTAGTGTAGAAGAAATTGGACAAGGCTACTGTCAGATGTGCCTATAATGCGATTGGCTGGTATTCCCCACCAATTGTAATGTGTCGGCCTAAACTCTAGTTTCGGCATGTATTTCTGGCGCTTATCACTATTCCTTTTCAAGATTTTTTTTTAAGCATTTTGGTGGCGAAGATCAGGCTCGCGGTTCTTGGCGCGGTGATGGTACAGTTGAAGGGCGCGAAGCCAACCCGATTGAGAAGGCCAATGGCTAAATAAAGCTGGAGGCCTCAAGAGATATACTTTGAATATATGAGCCAAAAAAAAAAAAAAAATCAGGCTACGGCTGATGATGCTGACCTTCTTGGCGCTTATGTCTATTGCTACCTTCAGTCGTCGACCAAGGGCGAGAACTCGGGATATGGCACGTTGCCGTTCCATGGGCGAACGCAAACTGAAGCGCCTCGTTCCTATTCAAATTTGATTGGACAGCTTATGGCTTCAATTGTGTATATTCAGTCTAACCAGGCTTTTATCAAGCCTTTGCATGTCCCATCAGGCTTTGAAGGTCGGATTTGGCATTAGTTGCAGTCTCAATTGACAAAACAGGTAAACGAACTTTCCTTTACGGGGACACTATCCAGTTCCGATACCTATAAAGGGGTGGCCGCCGGCTCTATAGCAGGATGACACAACTAGGCTCTCATACAGTATTTGCTTACTCCTATAGTTCAAAGTACCACGCAACCAAATATCGCCTACGTGCAGCCACGTGAGTCTCACTGTCCACCTACATAGGCAACTCGCGCACTAATCACCCGCAGGCAGAAAAGATGAAGTTCAACGCGCTTGTGCTCGCTGTACTTGCTACATCCTGTACAGCAGATCTATTGGTTGTCTCAACGTCATGCGCCATTGCGGGGAACTGCGATAGTTATGGTGTCTTCAAGACAGATTTTGGGGCTTGGGCCATCGACGCCAATGAGGGATGTCGAGGTACGCCTGTGCCAGGCATGGCGGAGTATTGCATGGACTGGGGTAAAGGACGTGGTCATTTCCGATTTAGCCACCAAAGTAATAAGCGCTGCTTGCGCAAGGTGAACGAGAGAGAGTATTCAAACTGGAAAACGCTTAGCTTGTGGGATGAAGTTGGTTGCGACTGGAGGCAGCAGCCTCTGCCAGTGGACAATACCGTGTCAGTTGAAGCTGCTCCAGAGGCTACTAATCAGGCGGCGGAGTAGATTGTACGGTAGCTTTGTTTACAATAATGTAGTATCGCAGTATGGGTTAGATGCATATGCTATGTTGTCTTGCGACGTTGTCTTGCGATGTCTTACTGTTGACAGCCACTCTCGCCCATGTTCTTCGATAGCGTGTTGCTACACAACTTTGCACTACATAACTTCTTACTCTTTTAAGCTTACGAAATATGGTCATACCGTCTGGATACGCCACGGGATTTTCAGATGTAGAGTGATGCTTGTACTCTACATAATTGATATAGTTCCACCGCTTCTAAGTATTGGCCTGCAGTATTGTGTCTAGAGGCTTTTCTTGACTTGTTTTGTAGCGTAGCTATATCCCCGTATCCAACTCATAAGGCCAGCACGGCGCCATTCGTATGTAATCCAACCAACAGCAAGAAGAAATGCAACTGAATTTACCAGCGCCAGCATATCAAGCTCAAGCGCTGCTTTCTCCAGCAGAGTATTTTCCGTTAGGAAAAATCTGTGTACCGACTCATTCGGAAGCATAGAAGCCATCCAGCCCGATCCATAACTTACCATCAAAACCAGGCGCTCAATGCTGATCATATACGCTACCATGGTATGAAAAACTGCCCATTGTTGATGGCGACGAAATTGCCTCGCTCGGGCAGCTTTCACAGTACGAAATAGGCTGTATAGATAAGGAGGGTTCAAAGCCCATGTAACAGCGTTAAACGTTGGCCATCCAATCGGAGCGCGACCGCCGAAACCGTGAATATGAAGAATGTTCTCGTGGCTGTGCGAAACGTTCTTGACAAGCATCCAACATCCACTCATGCTCAGTATGAATGATCCAGAAAGGGTAATGTAGCCGTTCCACCGATGTAATAACGGGTACTTCTTCCGGAACTTTTCGAAATGCTGAAGGGGCATAAGCAAAGACCATGCTGCTGCGGGAATAGTGTGTAGATGTCGGTAAAGCCAAAGTGGCGCATTTTCCCGTCGATTGTCTAAAATATGCTCCCCAGTCTAATATCTTTAGTACGCCAGCTACAAGAGAGTGTCATAAGCTGGATATCTTACTGAAGGATGTCTTGTAGTAGTGAATAAAGGTTGGTTTGGACCATGATTAGGAAACCCGGCAAAGTGTATTGTAACGGAGCCGATCATGATCAAGCCCAACATTATAGCAATTCCGTTATGGACGTGTACGTTTCTCGGCAGACTCATTTTCTCGTCCGCTTCTTGTGTTATAATTCTTTGCACTGGATAGCCTCTACCGCATGTTTTCATGTTCTAGGATACATTTTATAATACCAGGCGTGGGACTTAAGCAAAATTGGAGGGAGTTTAAGATGGCGTAATCCGCAAATCAGCTCTGCCCCGCCCCAATACCTAATATTACGGAAGCGGCCACGCGTAACTACCCCATCTTCGCCCGGAATGATGAGGCGATCACAGATTCAGCCGGGAAAAGAACTATAGCTTCGGTAAGGACCATTGAAACTGTTCGGTATCACTATAGTAATTCTTCATTAAGGCTGTCATGCAATTGCCTTATCACATGATCGAGAGTTATGTCACAGATTGATTACAATTCAGGTTAATTATAAGCGGGTTAATTGTAAACCGGTTGATGAATTTTTAGACCTAAGTTTTGCCGTACCTTCCCAGGACATGAGCGAACACTGCGTATTTTAGAAGTGTCGAAATGTGGCCAGCATAAAAGGGTCGGATTCGCTGTTAAAAGTGCAACGCCAATTACAATCGAGCAGCTTGCCATTTAGAGAAGTTTCTTTCCTACCTATGTCCCCAAAAATACTTGTGAAATAAGAGATAATCTCATCATGAGTCTACGTTTAGCAGGACGCTCGCCACAGCTGATCGCTATCACGCTGTTCAGTTACGTCTTGGCAAGACTACTCAGTCATCAATGGACCACCATGGCCGTTTTGCAGCTTTTCTGCGTTATTCTCACTGCACAGATATTCATTTCGGCTTTTTGGATGACAGTGGTGTATCCTCACTATTTTTCACCATTACGCAGACTACCACAGCCTGGGGGTGGCCACTGGCTGCTTGGCCATGGTGTTGACGTTATCAAATATGGTCCCGGTATTTTAGCCAGTAACTTGTAAGTGAGCTACTAGCCCCCCGCACCGTTGGGCTTCGAAACTAATACGAAAACTGCCTTAAGCAATACGACAGTTAATAATGACGGCTTAATTCGAATGCTTTTGCCATTTGGCCTTGAATCAATCATAATTACATCGCCACAGGCACTTTCCGAGATCTTGGTAACGAAAAGCTACGTTTTCGAAAAACCAGGCAATTTGCGTAACTTTCTTAGCCTGATTGTTGGCTGGGGGCTCATTACCTCAGAAGGGTCCGATCACAAACTCCAGCGGCGCAAGCTGATGCCCGCATTCTCTTTCCGTCACATAAAGGAGTTGTACGGCACTATGTGGAGAAAGTCCCAAGAATCAGTTCTTGCTATAACATCCGTTTGTGATAGTAAAGGCTCCGTGGAACTAGATATTAGTTCATGGGCATCTCGCAGTGCTCTAGACATCATTGGGTTAGCGGGAATTGGTCAAGATTTCGGTGCCATCCAAGACGAAAACAACTCCCTTGCAAAGAGCTACAGTAAGCTGAATCCAGCTCCAGAAGATTTCTTTCTGATTGGCATACGAGGATTCATTCCAGAAGGTTTAGCAGTCCGTCTCCCTATGAAGAGGTCTAAAGAGATCCTGACAACGGTGCGCGATATAAGGCAAGTTTGCTTGAATTTAGTCCGCAGGAAACATAGCATGCCTGCTGAAAAGGAATTGGCCGAGAATGATATCCTTTCTACTGCTCTCAAAAGTGGATTGTTCTCAGAGGAAGGCCTCGTCGACCAAATGATGACATTCCTTGCTGCAGGGCATGAGACGTCAGCAGCATCGCTGACCTGGGCAATTTACATGCTGTGTAAATATCCCCATGTACAAGAAACCTTGCGAAAGGAAGTGCGGGAGAATTTTCCACATGCAGAATCCGATACAGCAATCAGAGACACCGACATTGACGGTATGGTGTATCTTAACGCTGTCTGCAGCGAGGTTCTTAGAACACATAGCCTTGTTCCGGTGACATCACGCGTTGCAACAGAAGACACTACTGTCCAAAATCAATTTATTCCACGGGGCACTATTATCTGGATATCGCCTTGGGCAACGAATAAAGACCCGAAGCTTTGGGGTCCCGATGCTTCGGAATTCAAACCGGAGCGTTGGTTGAAGGATAAAAGTGGTGGCGCCCTAAACAACTACGCCTTCATGACGTTTCTTCATGGCCCGCGAAGCTGCATTGGTGCAAGTTTTGCAAGAGCAGAACTTGCTTGCACAATTGCTGCCTGGGTCGGCCGCTTCTCTTTTGAGTTGAAGGATAAGTCATTACTTGACGAAAACAACATTGCTATCAATGCAAGTGTTACAGCCAAACCTGCAGGGGGCCTGCAAGTAATTGTGAGGCAAATTCATGGACATTGAAACGCATTTGGTGCTTATTAGCGCGAGTATCATACTGCTAGGATTTTATCTGTACTCTCACTTATACGAAGAATTCACTCTGTCCATACTCCCGATTCTCGTACCTCCCACTCCCCCTACTAATTCATTCATCTCACTCTATACGTGCTTAACGAGCTCAAGTGCACATACTATATAAGGGGGAGTAAATTGCCACCACCGATTTTTTTTTTTTTTTTTTTTTTTTTTTTGAAATCAGGGCACATCTACTGCCATCGGTTGATAGGCTCCGTCACAAAGGAATAGCCTGTTGCTGAATTTGTCGTGGTGTCCACGATCCGGACAAGAAACCAGGTGAAACTCTAAGCCAACCACTTGTTGAAAGCAAATTGTCGCTGGCTATTTTGGTGAAAGTGAGTCTGTAAGAGGCACCCGCCATCGGGATTCGGGGTCAATCCCGATGACAGTTCTGGGACTTCGTAAGGCGCGGCGTATTGTAAAGTGGAACCATGTCTGCCTCGGCTCTGGCGAAATTGTAGTTGTAAATTAAGCTTTTATATAAATAAATTAACTAATTATATTATTATAATTAAAAAATAGCTTATAAGAAAATTATTCTCTATTATTAAAGAGTAGATTATATATCTTTTTATCTTTATTAAAGATATTTATATAAAGCTTAAAAATATTAATATAATTATTATAAAGATATTTATTAATAATCTAATAAAATAGCTTAAAAAAGAAATAAAGTTATAAAAAGCTTTAAAAATAAGATTTAGACTTTAGAAAAAACTATCTAAATATAGATAAAAATAATA
>PXYN01000271.1:0-62420 GCA_003056585.1 Lecanicillium sp. MT-2017a
TTTTGTGAAAAGCAGGTGCCATCAGATGAATAGTATACATAAATTAACAAAATAGTATAATCACTATTTTTTTTTTTTTTTTTTTTGTTTTTTTTTTTTTTTTGTTTTTTTTATTTGTTTTTTTTTTTTTTTTTTTTGTCTTTTTTTCCTTTTTCCCCTCCTGGATATTTTGTGGAGGTCTTCCTGGTGAATGGCGTGCTGTAACTACTCGTGCCACGCCCCCACCACTCAAGGAGAGGGCTCCTTGGGACCAATTTTTGGCCCTCGTAGAGGGTGCTTATCACATAGCCGGCCATATCACGTACGCGGCCACTTTTTAGCACCTAAATTTTTCAAAAAAGCATAATTAATTACAGTAAAATCCTAAAAAGATAAAAATAAGCATAATATATAGGAAAATAGCTACTACTTTAATATTTTATATTTTATTCTATATTTTTTTATTATTATTGTTCTTTTTTATACTTTTTTATAAGATACTTCTTTTTCTTTCTCTGCCTCTTATTATAGATATCTTCTTTTAATTTTATAATTTTTTATACTAATAGTATAGAAAGAGTACTACTATATTATAGATATAATTATCTTATATTTTTTTATTATTTTAATATTTTAATTATATCTTTAATATAGTAAAGCTAGTTAAGGAGCTAAATATACTTAATAGTAAGAGCTTTTGCCTCTTTAGCTAATCTTTTAATATAATATTATAGCTTACTTAGTAAGTCTAGTATCTCTAGTATCTTCTTTGCTAAATTAATTATATACTAGGCTGCTATATTAAATTAGTATTATATATAGGGTGTTTAAAATAGTAATAAGAAGAGCTAGAGAGTTAGAGATATTAAATTATTAGATGCTAGCTATAGTAGCAGTATAATATCTTTTAGATATAAATCTTTAAGCTAATTAAGGATAATTACTAGGTTAAATAGCTAAATATCTATTTTTTTAAATATAGAGTAAATAGTAGTTTTTTTAAATATCTTCTTTTATATATCTTAAATTATCTTTAAAAACTTTATTTTAGTAATTTAGTTAATATTATTTTAAATAAAAAGGTTAATAGCTTAGAAATATTAATATTTAAAAGGCTAAAAGACTATTATATTAAATAGCTAGAGTAAATATATTAGATATAGTAATAGTCTAAATAATATAATATTATTTTCTTTAATATATATAATAAATTTAAATATATAATATAAGCTATAGCTATTAAAGATTAAAAGCTAATATTTCCTTTTAGACTTTTTCTTTATATATTAATTAAAATACTATAGTTAATTAAAGCTTAAAAGGTTATTAAAATATTTAGAATCTAATATTATAATAATAGTATCTTTAGCTAGCTTTAGTAAATTATACTATTACTTTAGATAGACTTTACTATTAAAGATTAAAAATACTAGAGTATATTCTTTTATTATTAAGATAGCTTTAACTATAGTAGCTAATTCTTAATTTATTAATATATCTAGATATAAGGTCTATTTAATATACCTTATAATAATAAGCTTATCTTTATTAATATTAATTTAAAAGCCTATTTTATCTATATTTTAAATATTAGCTAAATTAATATTATTATTAATAATAGCTTTTTAGAGCTTATTAAAATATTAAAAAATAATAATTTTATTTTCTATAGCTTAATTATTTTTATCTTAAATTTTTTATATAATAATAGAAAATTTCTTTTATTTAATAAAATAATTAACCTAATATTTATTAACTTAGAGTAGATTATTAAAATTTTTAGGCTAATAATAGTAAAAAATTATATTTACTATCTTAACTATAAATTCTTTTTAAATTAGAATATTTACTTTATTAAGATAATTAATATAGTAATATAATCTAATTTCTTTTAATTTATTTAAAAGTATATAGTAGTATATAGATCCTTTAGTAGCTTAGATACTATCAATATATTATCTCAATATACTATATAAAATATTAAATTTTTTTGCAACTATAGCGATTTTTTAACCAAGGTTTTTTTTAATAGATTAAACTGCCATTTCTGCGCATTCCTCTACAGTTTTAAAAGCCAATTCCATCGTGGGCTACGTACAGAGGAAATCGCGTTGTTTAGGTGCCAAAAATAGGCCGCGTACGTGATGTGGCCAGCTACGTGATAAGCACCCTCTACGAGGGCCAAAAATTGGCCCCAAGGAGCCCTCCTTGAGTGGTGGGGGCGTGGCACGAGTACTGGTATAACATCCGCCTGAGATGCTTACACAGCTACCCATTTGGGCCCATTATTAGCCTGCTAGGCTAGCAGCGTACGCGGCCAGTTGCGCGTGCCAGCCTTACCAGGTACAGTACCCCGCCCCGGTCACCCAAAAGTGCCACTGGCCGTACCACACAATACAGTACTCCACATTCGCCAAGCTGCCCACTGTCATAATATAAACAACTGCATACCGTTTGCCGTTGCGACATCACCGCATAGTGTCGCGTCGAATAACCATACTTATTCGCCCACAATGCCTAGCACCCTCCGGAAGAACGCCCTGCTGCTGCTTGGCCTTGGCCTCGCTGGCGTCGGCTCAGCTGCCGCTGTCAATGGCCAGGACGCACAGGTTGTCCTGTCTTCTTCCGTGCCAAAACACGAAGTCGACGCTGCCATTCTTGCTGCCCTCGAGGCGCACAAGGACCCCGTCGATGCATACATTGCCCTCAAGCCCGAGATGGCGGATGAACTAGCCGAGCCGCGTCTGCTGCACGTAGCCGGCGAAAAGGAGCCGCGATGGACTACCGAGGGAGAGAAGCTTAGGCTGAAGCGCAAGGGCAAGAAGTTTTCGGATATCACGGATTACCAAGCCTTCTACGAGGAGCACGCCGCGAGCACCACGTCGGGAAAAGCTCGTATGTTTTCCATTAACCCTACCTGTACTCAACTCTTGCTAACAGTAACGCCCCTGCAGACCTTCCTGCCCTCTCGCACCAGCGTTATGTCAAGCCTCTGTTTTCCAAGATTTCTACCAAGACTATGAGCAGTGTCCTGGAGCACATGACGAGCTACTACACCAGATATTTTGGCAGTGTTACTGGCGAGAAGAGCGCCATGTGGCTGCACGATCATATTTCGGATGTAAGACTATCCCTCCTTGTACTATGTAGGGATTCATAAGATGCTTACCAGAGAACGCCAACAGATCATCAAGAAAGCGCCGTTTCACACTCACATTTCTCTCGATATATTTACCCACAAGTTCCCTCAGCCATCCATCATTGCGCGCTTTGAGCCAAAGGTGGCCAATTTTTCCGCACCTTTGACCATCATTGGCGCCCACCAAGACTCGATGAACTATCTATTCCCGCTGCTTCCTGCACCGGGCGCCGACGATGACTGCTCCGGCACGGTCAGCATTTTGGAAACATTCCGCGTCCTTGCTGAGAGTGGTTTTGTTCCTCTGAACGGGCCAGTCGAGTTTCACTGGTACGCGGCCGAGGAAGGTGGCTTGCTCGGCAGTCAGGCGATTGCTCAGTATAAGAAGGAGTCGGGAGCCAACATTGGCGCAATGTTGGAGTTTGTAAGTGACCAATGCGCGTCTATATCATGATTTGCATCTTCTGACATTGTTTATTTTAGGACATGACTGCCTTTATTGCCAAGAACGCAACTGAATCCATTGGCCTGATTGAAACCGAAGCCGATGCGCCGCTGACAAAGTGGGTGCTTGGCTTGGCTAAGGAGTACAGTGACATCCACTCTGAGGTCTATAAGCTGCAGGCGTAAGTACTTTCTCCGAAAGCCACTGATTGTGCTGTTGCTAACCGACGTAGCGGTGCGGGCTCGGACTACATGTCCTTTACCAAGCTCGGCTACCCTGCCGCCTTTGCCAGCGAGGGCAACCCCATTGCCGGTGAATTCGATCCGTACGTCCATGGAATCAAGGACACCATGGATGTCGATGACGATACAGGCGTCTTCTCTCTCGATGTAAGTGGCCTAGGTTCCGTTTTGCGAATGAAGCTAATCAGTGCAGCACATGGCTCGTTTCTCCGAGCTCGCAATTGCATTTATTGTTGAGCAAGCTGGCTGGGACAATGCTTGGAGATAATTTCACGATTAAACAATATTGCAAAGGACTTGGATAAGCGCGTAATTTGAAGGAATCATGTTGCTGGAAGCTATATACAGTGGAAGGAAACAGCCCCATCCCACGTTAAATCCGATACTATATACCAGGAATTGAAGTGCCTATATACATCAATGTAGCGAGAAGCTCAGAGCGTCTTGGAATCATCTACGCAACGCAGCGGGAAGGGGCCAGGGTCCAGCCAGTAAGACGGTTGGCAACATCGGAGGAGTAGCAAGGGGTGCTACCACGGCCGTCGTTGAGGTTGGCGTAGTTGGCAGAGCCGCTGTTGTAGTTGCGTGCGCCGGCGTAGAACTTGCGGACGCTACCGTCACCAGTGTCGCGCTGGGCGCGCTCAATAGCGCCCTTAAGGCCCTCGCCGGACGAGGTGCCCGCGGTGCCGTCGCGGATCATCTGGGTGATGGTGCCGGCGGGGCAAGGGTTGACGCCGGCGCAGCTGCCGGAGCCGTTGTGGGACTGCATGAGGCCAGGGTTGCGGACGCCGTTGTTGGTCGTGGGGGCGCGGACGCAACCCTTGCTCTCCTGCATGACAATGGCGAGGATGAAGCGGTTGTCAACACCAGTCTCGCCTGATACCTGGTTGATAGAGCTCTTGATGTTGGCGATTTCGGTGGCGGAGTTGTCGGCACCCCAGCTGGTTGTTCCTTGGTTAGCAACTGATTTACGGCTTGTGCGTTTAATAGGCATTGGTCTTACCCGTTCCAGCCGCAAGACTTTTGCATCAGAGGAACGTTGGCGTTCCAGAGCTGGTCGAAAGAGCCCCAGGAGCTCATAGCAGGCCAGCCTTGGCCGGTAGAGCCGTCGCCGCGATAGCCAGTGTAAGAGTCGCCGAAGCGGGCCTCAAGCTTTGCGGGCATGGCCGAGACAGTGGCCAGGAGGGTGGTGGCGGCGATGGAGATCTTGGCGTGCATTGTGACGTTTGGGGGAGTTTCAAAAGAGCTGTTCTTTGTTCAAAGTAAAGGTTGGGGTATCGGGGTAGTAAAATGTGTTTTGAGGCTCGCAGAGCTTCTCAGAGAATAGAAGGGTATGTACAAGAGTGTAAGTGAAGAAAAGGAGAGTTTGTTCGCGTCTTTCAGTCCTTGCTGTTTGACTGCCGAGAAGGGTTCCTCTTTTCTCAAATCGAGGGGATTCAAGCCTCTCTTTATACACATTTCGACCTTGCGGAATACACAGTCTAGTAGTCCATATTTCCATCAATGTGGCCCCCATGCTCTAGCTTCCTTAGGAGGATCCATCTCGCCAAGGCATGGTGACATTGGTAAACTGGTCGAGCTCATTAACGCTGGTTAAGCTGTCACTACCAACCACATGGAGAAAGCGCCTCTTGCATGGCCGTGTACAATATCACAAAGCCCCTTGCGAACTATGCTCATGATCGGGCCGAGCGTTAATTGCAGTTACAGCGGTAGTTGTCATCCAAGCCACGCAGTCCACCAATAGCAGCTCAGCCAGGCAGACGGAAGGCCATTGTATTGCTGTAGATGGCTACATTTACGTCTCCTCCATAGTTTATCCGCAAGTGCTGACGGCGCCCCTCACCTTCTTTCTGAAACCATTATCAATGGTGCTAAGACCGCCTCTGTGGGGTGCATGCGTCCTGTAGCGAGGCCATGTTCTTCAGCTGGTGCAGTAGCTCAGGGGTTTTAATGGTGTGGGAGAGACATGTCAACGTTCCATTCAGGTCGACTTGCCTAAACAGGACAGCGCCTCCGCCTAAAGCGTCCACCAGCGAGACCACCCCCGTCTAGCCCCGAGCAATGCCGGACTTGCATAGTGTGGAGGAGGTGCTCAAAGGATTGCGAACGCGCCCGTTCGCGCGCGATCGATCTTGGCTCTTTTTTCGCGCAATAACAAATTGCATTATGCGATGTTGAGCTGGTTGTGTCTCACAGCTGCTCGCGAGACATGTTGCCACAGATGTGTTCTATTCGCGCCCGGTTACTTATTGTAGCAGTGGACCGCCGTCTAATGGTTTCTCTTAGGGCATATTCCATGGTGTGCTATACCGCCTCGTCAGCAGAACGCTCACTGAAACGCGGACCAGCCCAGAAGGGATGCAACGTGTCGTTGCTTCTGGCGGTGATCCCCGTTGGCAGCGGTGCATTCTCTCCTCTATTAGGAATAAAGAACCCATCAGCCAAGAGTCTAGCCATAAGCCGAGCAGAAGCAGCCCGTTGATTCCACCATTAGTGTGGGATTCTGTTACATCATGGCGGCCACGCCGGTGAGGAATCTCCATGTGCGGCCACTGCTAGAAAGCTCTCGTGCTATTGAGCCTACAGTAGCACTTGTAGCTGCCGGCAGCGTGACCCCATAGTGGGCGTGGGCTCGCGAATCGAATAATCATTACATTTAGCGGGCAGTGGTACCCATTCATACCCACTGCGTCGTCTGGAAAGGGCACACGAATGGTGACATCGCGCCCGAAGAAGCTTTGACCAGCGTTGTTTTATCGCTCAACAAGGTGTTGTCTGCCTTTCTTCTTCTGGATTGGCTTAACAGCTCCAGCTGTCGAGAGCTAACTGTTTAGGCACCACATGGCCAGATTATTCGTTCTAGTCAAACCTCCGTCTGCCGCCCGCGCCACCTACTCGTGGAAATATATAATGAGCGGGACACCCTGTTGGCGGCTCTCGGGTTGTGACAAATTGCGGCTCCATTTCTCTCTACTTGCGCTGTAATCTCCCACAACCTCTACGGAATAATCGATTTCCGCCATTATTTTAGAGTTTCTCGGCTCTCAACTACTGCGCCTATGCCGTCTTACATGGGGCAGCCGGCCTGTACTAACCGGGATGAGGCCGCCCATAAAGTAGCTAGGCTCTCCTACAATCAGATCCGAGGCGGCCGCCCGTGATCGCTTTCAGATTAGTGCTGACTACGACTCCGTCCTCATCGACGCGCGTCGGTTTATCTACGGCTCAGCACTATGAACTATGGCTTGCTGCATGGTCAGACTTTATGCAAGCTATTTTCTCACGATATGCGTCAATCGTGCGGTGGACTTCAGGTTCGAGAGGCAACTAAAGCTTCTGAAGTCATCCCGCAGAGGAAACGTTCCAGTAAAGAGTCACATCGTCATGACCCTGTCTGTGCTCCATCTTCCCGTAGATCACCCTCGGTGGCTTTTTGTCAGCAGACAGCGGTCCGGCCGGCCTGATGTCAGTTGGTGTGAAGGATACAGAGCCACTCCTCTGCTCTGTATGGGAACTGTCTGGGCACACTGCCACCGAACTCTGTATCTGACGTATCATATATTTGTCAGCGACGGTCTAAAAGGATACTATTCGGCACTTTTCATTATCCTGTTCTCGTCAACGTTTCCCAGTTTCTGGGCCTCACCGATATGCCGACTGCGCGTCAGGATCCCAACCAACAAGCAACAGGCAACAAGTTAAAAGTGTACGAACCGGCTGGCTAATTAATATAAAATAATACCTAATACGCAACGCACCCCATCCAATTTCGAATGCTACTCTGTGTAGAGCGCTTGCGAGATAACCGCGACAATATGCTCGGGTGAGGTTGAAGCAAATCTGGTGTAGTGTACAAGGCGAATACGTAGGGCGATGGAGGACATTTTCCACAAGAACGTCATTGTATATTTACAAATAATTGTACAGAATAGAAAAGGAAGAAAGAAAGAGTTAGATTCATAACACTCCGCAGATTGTGTGAGCCGCTAAGCGGCCAGTGTGAGGCTGTTACATGCCGCCAGGCGGAGCCGGAAAACTTTTCTTTCTTTCTTTTTTTTTCTGCTCTTTCCACGCAATTTGTTAAATTATTTAGAATATAATTGGATTATTACCATGGCTTCTATTACAATTTAGTTATCAGCAATGTCGGAACTGCGTGGGAACTCGCCAGCTGCTACACAAACTTCCGGGTCATCGCCACTAGATAGTGTAACGGCTGTAGCCACAAATGCTCTTCAGAAACTCCGGCAAAACAAACCTAAAACGTGGTCGAAGCACAGACGGCTAAGGTTTGTCGATATCAGTCGCAGAATATAGTCAGAGCTTCATACACCCTCTTTCGCGCCTTCATGCCGTTGCCAAGGTGGCGCATCTCTTGCAGGCTGCCCTACTGCGATGCCGCAGGCGGAAATGAGCAAAAACCTCCGGCTCGGCGCTGCGTGACTGGCTACCACCCCCTGGTACCCCGCGTTTCGCCCCCCACGACGCCCACATTCTTGTTAGCCGATAGCCTTACCACGCGGAATCTTCCCCGCAACCCCCTCACCAGGCTGTGGTATATCGTCGCTCATCCGACAAAGGAGACTAATTGTTCAGGAACGCCGTAGCTTCTGCATTGAGTATTATGTGAGGAAAATGATAGAAGGCAGTCGCTATCCGCCATATTGTACCTGAAATTTGCCAGCAGTGGAGTTGTGAAGACAATGTCACGTAACGAGCTTTGTCGATAAGACTATGATGCAGTGTGGCAATTAGCCGATCACCCTCACCGTGGCGTACCAATTTGCCGGCGGAAAGTTATCTACCCGAATCAATCATATATTGGTGGTTGCAGTACCCGCCAGTGTACTTGTACCATTCCTGACCTCTCTGGCGCAGAGACCGCGCTTGAGTAACTCTGTGGACAATAGCGAGGATAATCGGAGTTGAATTCTCATTGCACTTTAGATTGTTAGCTTTGGTTTTTATAGCACTTCCGATTTGCGGGAAGGAACCTATTGGCTCCAAGGTCAGTTTGCAGCACGTAGCTGGCTGCCAACTAGCGGGCAGTAGCCCGCAAATACAACCTTCCGCGCGTCCCCATCTGGCGCTAGGATGAGCGGTGCTAAAAACTGTCGGGCACATATTCTCTGTGATGCATGGCAGTTGGAGACGGCGAGGATATAACTCGGCGTGGGCTGTGTGGGGGAAGTGGCGCACTGCCGACGGACTTCGTCCGACGAGGCTGTCTTATAAAGTACATTACATCTCCAATCACGCCCGCGTCTAGTCTTGAGCCTCTAGTTTCTACACTATCAGTTAGGGACGAGCACTCGGCCAATACCTAGAGTTTCCTGTACTATCAAGATGTCTGACGAAAACAAAACCGAGCGGCCGCTCGAGGAGCGCTTCGAAACCGTGGACACGACGACCAAGATTCACAATGGCGACGCTGCGCTGCAGTTTCTCAATAACAGTGTCGTGGCGGAAATGACTCCAGAGGATGAGAAGAAGCTAGTGAGAAAGATTGACTGGATGATTATCCCGCTCATGTGTACGCACCTGTTCCCAATGCAGCAACGCTACTTTGTCTTCAGAATGCTGACATTTTAATACAGTCATGTGCTACTTTTTGCAGTACACGGACAAGATCCTAATCAATTATGCCAACATTATGGGTCTGCAAAAGGACACTGGAATATCCGGCGACCAATTCTCGCAACTGGCTCTTCTCTTCTACGTTACGTATCTCGCTTTCGAATTTCCGACTGGCTACTTGATGCAGCGGCTACCAACGGCAAAGTATCTCGGCGCGAACGTTACACTTTGGGGTCTCATGATTGCCTGCACGTCTGCTGCGCATAACTGGGGCGGGCTGGCATCCCTGAGAGTCTTGCTTGGCTGCTTCGAGTCGGCGGTGGCACCGGCGCTCATCATCATTACAACCATGTGGTACAAAAAGACAGAGCAGCCGAAGCGGCTTGGCTTTTGGTATGTTGGTACTGCCATCGGCAAGATGGTTGGTGCTATAACCTCGTTTGGTTTTCAACACTATGAGGGCACGACCTTCAAGTCGTGGCAGATCATGTTCCTCGTTTTCGGCGTCGTCACAATTGCTGTTGGTATTACGGTCATGTTCGTAATGCCAGATAACCCAATGAGCTCAAGGCTGTCGCAGGAGGAGAAGGTGTGGGCAATTGAGCGACTTCGCAGCAACAGGACTGGCATTGAGAACAAGCACTTCAAGCGCCATCAGGTGTGGGAGTGTCTGCGCGATCCACAAACCTGGCTCCTCAGCCTTCTCGTCATTCTGTCCAACATACCGAACGGCTTTGTGAGCAGTTTCCAAGCCACAGTTATCAAGTCGTTTGGATTCACTTCCGAGGTCACGTCATTGCTGTCTATTCCAACCGGATTTATCGACGCGCTGTGCACCCTCGGCGCAACGTGGTGTGCTAGCCGATACAACAAGCGTTCGCCACTTATTATTTCCATCTTTGCGGCGTCGTGCCTCGGTAGCTGCCTGCTGGCATTTTTGCCGGCGGGCGGCTATGTTGGTGGGAAAATGTTTGGCAGCTACGCGGCCAGTCTCATAGGTTCTGGTCTGCCGCTAATGTACTCATTTGCCGGTGCCAACTTCGCCGGCCATACGAAGAAGGTGACTATGAATGCAATCTTGCTCATGTCCTTTTGTAAGGATCCCCAAATTTGATGACTGGATGACAGCTGCTTACAGTTTTTTTTTTTCTTCAGGTGTTGGTAACATTATTGGGCCATTGACTTTTCGCGACCAAGACAAGCCTCGCTACATACCCGCCAAGATTGCCATGGTCGTCAGCACTGCAGGTGCTGCCGTCACTCTAGGCTGCCTGGTGCTCTATTACAAGTGGGAAAACCGGCGACGTGACAGGTTGTATGCCAATCAGGATCATACCGAAGATAGCGAGTTCCTTGACCTTACGGACAGGGAAAATCAGGAATTCAGAGTAAGTCGCAAAATCTTTCCGCCGACGCGACAGTACGCTAACATTTTCTGGCAGTATGTTATTTAAGTTGCAAAGGCCAAGTCAGAGGGAGATCCTAAATATATAGCTCATATATCGCATCGTATGCATGATGCCCACTTCATTAATACGATTCTATGTGCATAAAACCGCTGCCGCGCACGCACACGTTGCGTGCATACGAGACAGATCGGCGCCGCCGGAGGGTTTCGTCCGAATTAGGCAATAGGCAGCGGACTTGTCTCCGACGTGCATCCGGCCGCAGCAAGGACATGGCGCCAATGTAAAATGAGAACACTTGGAGAATTCACGAGAAAAACCAAGGTTATTACTTTATAATACTTTAAAATGCTATTCCAGCCCCTATTGGCCTTGTACAGTCAAGCGATCGCATTCCGCTACCCCACGATGGAGGGCGCCGCCCCGCCTCCGCTTTCACCTCCGATCTCGTCCTTGTCCCAGGCCGGTCTTGTGACTTCGGCGCTCCGCGGCCCATCCAGGAGTATCCCGTGTTGTGTCTCATTTTCTGACCGGTACATCCTATACGAAAAACTGCCTTTTGGTGATTTACTGATTTTATGATGTTGTTGCTAACATTTGACTGGCCTTACGACGTTTACGCATACTTGTTAGTGAGCCTTGGCGTCTTCGCACTGGTCTGGGCATTGAGACGCGTTCTCAGTGTGTGTAAGAATGCGAAGCAAGGCCATGGCCACGCAAGTCCATCATTTCAAAAGCGTGGGCTATCCAGCAAAGACTCACATGTTGATACGTTTCCGCCATCTCAAAGGCGGCTTCTTGCGCAAGCAAGCTCAGCATTCGATAACAATGAAGCGCCAATAGAGCAACCAGCTCTTTCTTCCCGCCTTCTGAGAATGGACGAGGACTATGATGCCGTCGCGCAGGATAGAACTCTATTTAGTGGCTTCAGCGTGTCAGACGTAGTTGCGCTTGGGGCCTTTCCTGACTACGCAACATTATCTGAAGTTCCTCTCCCTGAGCCTTTGAACGATTTCGATATCAACACTGCGCAAGGACGCCCATACAGGCCCCTCCGTTGGCCGTACCACCAAACCATGGGTAATAACTCTACTTCTTTCTTTTTCTCATAATCAACTAATAAACTTTCGTCGAAGCGATTCACAAATTAGACACCGACTTCTGGATTGAGCTCGACAACACGTATAAAGATCAGATTGCGACTCGCAAAGAGATATACAGAAAGCATGGCAAGGACATTATCCAGGCTCTTCCAGGCTCCAAACTAGCTTGTAAGGAGCTCACTGAAATGACCATAGAATTTCTGTGCGCGAGGTATTCGAATCACTTTGAGCGAAACGGCGGCACATTCACCAACCACATTCTCGGCAAGAGCTATGACGTCGCTAGGACCGACCCGCTATCTCTATTACTAGAGAATATCCCAGAGGACTTTGCCCTTATGCTAAGAGACCCAGAAACGGGAACTTATAAGTTTCGCGCTGGTGTCATATGCGCTTCTACTGGGTGGAGCCTGGGTACTAAGATTGGGATGGGTTTGCCTGACATTCACTCCCCGGTGCCGGATTACAAGCAGAAGATGCAGCTGAGCATGGACCGGTGAGTACATGAGAGTAAATTTCCAGCATTCAGGTCTACTGACTGTCATATTTCTGCAGCTTCTTTACTAAGATGTCAACCTCAAAGCCGGTCCAGCGGGGCGCTTGGGGTTTCGAGGTCGGCAAGCACCTGTACACACCCCCAAACCACCCAGACTTGAGTCACCGAGATTCACAAAGCCCGACATTGCGACCCGAGGATATATATCTTAGAGTGGATTGGCAGACTTTACGGCGGCTGCCACTCTCTGGGGCCATTGTCTTCAACTTTAAGGTGTTCTTCACACCTGTCACTGAGCTGAAGGATGAGCCATATATTCCGTCGCTGAGTCTGAAAGTGTTTTCCGAGAGTAAAGACAACCTTCGGCGCTATAAAGAAGTATATCATACAGAGCATGTTCTGACGCCGCTGTTGGAGGAGTATGAAAAGTACCAAATCGATCAGGGTATTATTGAGAAAGGGTGGGAGCCGCACACCCTAGTGGAGAATCCATTTTTCCCAGGCTGGGAAGATAAATGGACTCGTATGCAAGCAGCTGTACAGATGTAACAGCGTGTGTCTCTGTCGTTGCATGAAAAGCGTGTCATCCATTCTTCGAGCAGCTCATTGAATCGAGGTTTGGTCTTGTCCGCTACAGTATAACGATAGCCGACAACAAGTTTAACACGCTAAAAATTTTGATCTTCCAATTAGATTGGTGACCACCTGCCTAGTGTCTTACGTCTTGACTATTATGAATATCGTTGGTGTTGTTGGTGGCCTGGACTGCTTACAAAGCCGCTAAGCCGGATGTGAGTTTGGTGGTGTGACGCACGCCCAATTAGTCACAGCCTCAGACCAAGCATAAAGCATACATACATGCAAAATACACACCAACGTCAAAAAGGGCTTCCTTGTTGCATGAGATTTCTGTCTCTCCATTACCAGCTACGATGCAGTTAATCCGCAATCCGCTACGATGAGCTCATTGTCAGAGGACACAATTTCGCTACGGCGGCCCAATGGTCGGCTGCCAGCGTGCGACCCCTGCCACCGCCGCAAAGTGGCGTGCGATCACAACCAACCTGTTTGCAATCGATGCAAAGCACGAAATCAGGCGTCGAAATGCGTATATCTCATTTCGGATGTGTCTTCAAAGAGGAGACGATTGTCTCAGAGCGAATGCGGCGATGAGGACTCTTCTGAGCCACAACCGTCCTCAACGGACACTGGAGCTCCACCAACTCTTGCTGTAGGAGAAGGCCCATCGGACAGGAGCTCAGGGTTTCTTGGCTCTCTCAGCTATTCTTCAGTGTATGATGAGGCAAGGCAGACGCTATCCCTTATTCAAGGCCTGTCGCCAAACGTCAGCGCCTCAGGCTCGAGCCCAGAGGCAGCCGGCGCGAAGATTACGTCCATGGCGTTGCAACCCCATGTACGAGAACAATGCTTCGCGGTGCTGCGTACGCTTCCAAGGCTTTTAGATGGCGAGGCATGGGAGCGCGTGCTTCCGAATCCGCATGAGGAGTGGTCGATAGATGCTGCGCGACGGATCATGCACTCTTTGCGGAAGAACTACACGCAGTATTTGTCGGGCACCCTCAGTGATTCAAAGCTGGAGAAGATGGCAATTACTCTCTGTCAGAATACATCCTTGCCAACTTCTGACAATGTTGATGACGCCGAACAGTGGCTCTCGCAGTTTTGCGGACCGCATCTCAGGTGGGAGTCGCTGGGTCTAGTGTTCTCATTTCGAGACGCATGGTGTGAAGTCGGCGTTGGGGAGAAGAATGGACCAGGGAGCAGAGCTGATATACAGGGTGAGCTGAGAAGGTTGAATCAAAACTTGGCGAATATATGTCTTGGCCTATGCATTGATCTCTCCCGCAAATTCTCGCCCGGCAATAGTATCCTGATGAAGGCCTGCATTCGACGGACGGCCATAGAGTCTCAAATATCAGGTGATGCAAGTAAGTACTTTTTTAGATTTATGATGATTTCAGTATTGTGCGAGCGTATTTCGCGGGTACAAACAGCTCTTACGATGTGATGCTGACGAGGAGACACAACAGGTTCGCCGACTTGGCAGGTACATGGCCTATCAGTCGCACTGATGACCTTTCTGGGTCACCATGCCGAACACAGCTCAATTGATTACCAGCCGTCGCTATGTTCAGAAGTCAAGCGATTTGTCGCCATCCACACGTTTGTCATGGACAAAGTGATTGTTTTCTTCACGGGCCGCCCACCGCTAATTAGCCGCCGTCACTTCACCACTCCGCCGCCATTGGATCTCAAGGGAGCAGTTCTATACAAAGATAAGGAAGCGCGGATTGCTGCAGCCAAGCTTCTTGATCCGAAAGGTTGGAGCACCGATGGCAAGGTACACAGTGTGACTAATATGCGGGCTCGCTTCATGAATGCCCTGCTGCGCGACGAGGTTATCGACATTGCCTTGTTCGAAGGCCAGAATACATCTCTTGATACAATGTTGTATGTTGCTCAGTTTACCGTTGATGGCCCGTATTTGATTTGATTGCTGATGCTGGCTCTCATAGGAATCTCCGACAGCGGCAACTAAAGTTGTATGAGGACTTCCCACCGCCGGTGATTTACAGTCGTGGTCAGGTTGATGACCTGGACATACCAACACGCATTTTGGTCAGCCGACTTCTTTTGAGGCTGGAGCACCTTCAGAATCTGTTTGTGCTCGAGAGGCTGCTCCAGCGAAACGGCTACCCCAACTCGGGAGAGCTCCTGCAGACGAGCTTTGAAATGTTGTCCAATACATTGTTGTTTTGGCGACGAAAGGACAGGTTTTCATTCCTGCTGGAAGACTTTTCTTGGATAGTGCGTTATAATCTCTCATCTGCTGCGTTGTTCAGGATCCCATAAGTGCTGACTGTTGCTTTTTCTAATCATCTAGGTCATGGCATTTGGCACGTCGGCAGGCGGTATACTCTGCATGGAGCTCCTCAATCCGTCGTTCGCAGGAGTCCACCCACTTAACAACGAAATCACAAGGTCGAGCATCATTCAGCAACTCAGCCTGCTAGTCGCATTCCTGGACTGGGTTCCGACTGGTGGGCCTAATGGAACCCTGTGCCAGAACTGCAGCTCGGTGGTCCAGTCAATCCTGGATCATGCCTTGAACTCTGGAGCGGAAGCCAGCTGGCCGCCATCGGCTCTGGAAAATATACAGCTAGATTTTAGCTTCGATCTGCTCGACAGCTTTGACTGGATGCGTGCGACTGGAGATTGAGGGTTCCTCCACCAACAGTGCGAAAATAGAATTCAAACAGAGGAATGGTTAGCTGTCCACTTTTATCTCTTAACTCAGCTACGACGTACTCCGTACTGTACGTGCATCTCAGCGGTAATCGTTGGTGGATCTCCTGCTCCACCCAGGTAACACGTCACTGCCCACCTTGCCTAGTGTCGCATATGTCGCCATTTATAGAACCAGATTTCAAGGCGCAGATTTCAAAAGAACTAAGAATATGCGGTACAATTACTCGTACAAGAAGATAAAGCCGTGTGCGTAAAATACAGCAGCTTATCCGCCCCAAACACAGCTTCCGTACCTGAGGAGTTTTGTTGTTGATCAGTCACTGTGGGGTTGTCATGACGATCATAACCTTTAAAATAATAAATGTCATGGTTGATGCATTTCACGTTACAATGGACGGTGCGTTGAGTTGCTCACGATATAACATGGTGGCTCAATAAACTAAAGACGATATCTAAATCCGATGGTCTTCCAGTCCGTAACATCATCATAATCTTCAGGTCGAAGTTGAACATTTGTAACCGCCTCCGCAACATCCTTCGCCCCGTCAGTCGCCATCTTACCTTCTGCAACTACTCCAGAGGCTCCGGCGCTGCCAGCAATACCCTCGGTCTTCGTTCGGCGTTGGTTCATCCACTTTAAGTAGATTCTAAGACCTGTGGCGAGAACAATCACCAGAACGTAGCAAATCATGATGGTCTTGAACGCAGTGTCGTATGTCGGCGCCTCGCTCGCCCGGAAGAAATGAGGCCCTGAAATATTACCGGCGCAGTAGGCCATGAACAAGAGCGCGGTAATGGTCATCTTCTTGGTGACGCCCTTGAAATTAGACTGGACCAGTGCCATGTTTAGCGGCATTGATGCCGGCCCAGTGGATAGCAGAAAGTAGGCAAACAGTTGCACACCATGCGGGACGCGATTGCGTGAGTAGATGACGGCCGCACCAGCCACGCAGGGGAGAACGACGATGATGATGAGGATGCAGTTGAGAGTACGGTATCGACCAGCGAGGTGCCCCGTGCCGGCAATGACACCAGCCGTGACGAGAGAGTAGGGAATATTGATGAGCGTGGACTGCAGGCTGGTAAAGCCAAACGACTTGATGACGAGGTTGGAAAAGTTTTGCATGCCGCTGTTGGGAATCTGGCCGATCAGGCCGATGCAAAAGATGAACCACGTCTTGGGGTCGATGAGGCACTCGACGAATTGGTCCCAGCGCCAGCGCGAGCCTTCTGTGCTACCAGTGCCAGCGATAACGGTGCGGTCGGTGGCGATCTGTCTCTCCTCTGGGGTGAGGAAGCGCGCCTTGGAGATGCTGTCGGGTAAGAACAGGGCCATGGGAAGTGTCCAGATAAAGGTCAGTATTCCAAGGATAATGTACATCCAGCGCCATGGGTGGACGTCATCCTTGATGTGGCCGACACCAAAGGCCATGAGGCTGGATACGAGGCCGCCGACGGAGTTGCCTGAGAACCAGATGCCGACGCGCGTTGGCATCTCGTCGCGCGTGTACCACGTCGACGTGAGGAACATGAAACCGGGCGTGATGGTTGCCTCCGCGACTCCAAGGAGAAAGCGCACTGTCATGAGGCCACCAAAGTTGGTGCAGGCTGCTGTCACGCCAACGACGATGCCCCAGAAGGCGGTGTTGACGGTGAGGTACTTGCCGGTTGGGAGCCGGGAGATTAGAATGTTGGTGGGCAGTTCCCAGACCAAATAACCAAAGTAGAAGATGCTGCTGACCCAGCTGTATTCCTGTCCCTTGAGGTTCTGCGACGGCGAGACGTATTAGTAGGTGAAGTTGTAGCGGTGGTACGGCCGCGAGATGGTCGACTTACATTGTCGTCGCGGAGGCCAAAGACGGCGGCGCTTGACAAGATGATTTTGTCCATAAAGTTGAGCATGTATGTAACAAAGAGCAGCGGCATAATGACGCGGTCAATTTTCCTGACAATCCTCTTCGCGACCACCGCGTCGCGATCATGTTCCGACGCTGCTGCAGGCGCTACTTCAGCAGAGGCGCCAGCTGCCGCCGTAGAAGCTTGAGCGCTCATGATATAGCGTGATGCGTGTCCGCGAAGCACAATCAGTCGCAGGTTACACTATTTTGTGATGGGGAAGGATAAAAGAGGCAAAAGGGATTTTTAGCGGTTGCAGCAGATCATGTCTTAGTACTCTTTTGCAGCAAGCTCAAGTGCCGTAGGGCGTCCGGCCGTGGTTGCACGGCGAACCCCCACATATGCACACCAGTCAGTTTAGCGTTTGCAGACAAAGAGCCTTGCCGAGTCAGAAAGCTGGCGATTCAACGTCCGTAACACCCGACACCGGCGGGCTCCAGGGTGCCGGGAAGAGGCCATTTATCCACAGCCGCGTGGCGAGTCTCCGCTGGGAAGGAGTCTTCCGGGGCGAGGTGAACGGTGAGGCTGACGGGTTTAGTCGACGGATATTACGGCACCTGTCAGGATGCCCAAAGCTCGCTGGAGGGGTTCGTTGGTTATGCTGGATTATTCGGCTTTGGTTAGGTTGCCGAGGTCACCAAGGCTACAGTTGCAGCTTTTGGTCAAATATACTTTCGATTTGCACTATTATCCATAAGTAATACATATTGTATTATTCCAGGGCAAATACAAGGTCGTCAATTATCCTCCGCTCGTGACCAACTGCCGGAAACTTATGCCAGAAATGGCGTCGAACTAATATAAATTTAGCCGACAGCGCCAGTGCCGACCGCCGGAGTGGGGGGCTTTGGTCGCTTTCCGGCCGGCAAAACGGCCAACACGGGGCTCTGCGGACACCGGCCATTGCATAGAACAATTTCGTATTCTCTTACAACTTTTGAAATTTCGAAAGCCAAGTGAAACGGATGTTGTGAATATTCTGACTGCATCAACTCAGTCAAGCTAGTCAGTAGCCATGAACGGCCTCGAAATATCCCCCTTTATAGCCTCCCTACCCAAGGTTGAGCTTCACATCCACATCGAGGGTACCCTCCAACCAGCGCTGCGATGGAAACTCGCCCAGCGCAACAAGATTCCCTTGCGCTTCAAATCGCAAGAGTACAACACATACGAGGAGCTATTGGAGTCCTACAAAGTCACATACAACCACCGACCTGAAATGGGTGGACGCCAAGACGTGCCCACCTTCCTCGAAGCCTACTTTGCTGGCTGCGAGGTGCTGCTGACAGAGGAAGACTTTTATGAGCTGGCCATGAGCTACCTGGAGCGCTGCCGCGACATGAATGTCCGCTATGCTGAGCCGTTCTTCGATATCCAGGCACACACCCGCCGAGGTGTTCCTGCTGAAGACGTCCTCAATGGATACCTCCGTGCTCAAAAGGATGCCGCGGACAAGTATGGCGTGCGCTCGAATTGGGTCTTTTGTTTCATTCGCGATGATCCTGTTGAGGAGGGCGAGGCAGCGTATGAGGCTGCGCTGCCGTGGGCAAAGGGTCCTGGGCGCCATGGTCTCTTCCACGCCGTTGGTCTGGCCAGCAACGCCTATGAGAGGCCGCCGATTCTGTTCAAAAACGGATTCGAGCGTGCAAAGCGTGACGGACTGCACATCACAACACACTGCGACTTTGGGCAAAAGGATACGCATGAACACATTCGCCAGGCCATCTTTGACGTTGGCATTGAGCGCATCGACCACGGCCTGGACGTGCTTGACAGAGATGAGTTGATAGAAGGCGTCGTGAGCAAGAATATCGGCCTGACCCTGTGTCCGCACGCCTATCACCGCCGCACAGCAACGGAAGTGCTCTTCCCCAAGTTGCACCAGCTGCTGGATCGCGGGGTCAAGTTTTGCATCAATAGCGATGACCCCGTCTACATGCACGACGTCTGGATCGATGGGAACATGCAAAAGGCATTCCACTATGGCGGCCTGTCAAAAGCGGAAATGGTGCAGTTGGCGCGCAACGCTGTTGATATGTGCTGGGCTGAGGAGGACGTAAAGAAGGGGATATATGGAGAGTTGGATGGCATCAGTGTAGAGTAAGCATAAGACGGAAGAGAAAGGTATATTCTATTCAACCCAAAAAATTCTGCCTGTCCCCAGGCGCTCCGCTTCTAAAATGCTCTAATCGTATATCATGTAAGTGGTAGTAAAACAAAAATCACAACGCATGCCCCGAGAAAACATAAATCTGTGCCACGTTTTTCATGGCCAGCAAAACGCCTGGATCATCGTGCGCTGCTTTGCACGCTGACCTCCTCTCTCACCACAATGCCGCTCTGTTTACGGCCCCGTTGGTAGTTATTTTGTAAAATCGCTTCGTCACTATTGTTCCCGTCGTTGGTGTACATGATTTGTATCTTTGTAAAGGGCCCGTTGATGCCCGTTTTGCGCTCGTCGTCTTCGCTGGCATGCGCCAAGCCCGCCTGGGGCCTGACGAGGTCCATCTCGTGAGGGCTGTCCGATGTGCCCTGGCTGTGTTTGTGGTATCTTCCGCTCGAAGGTGTGCTGCTATTGCCTGTGCCGTTTTTGCGCATTCGTGTATAGAGCGGGATGATAGTCGGGACCGCGATACAGACGAGTGTCACTGCCATTTCCGCAGCGCACCATACCACCAGCTTCACTGTATCTCCTGGAATGGCGTTAAGAGTATATTTCATCGCCGGTGCAAAAGTACTATACTTACTTGTGTAATTTGAGCTCCCCACACCTCGTAGATTGGCAGTTCTAACAATGCCACATATTCCGGCACTAAAATGACGAGTTAGATGACAGGTACACGTCGAATCAAGCTTTTCGGGCAAAACGTACAGAACTCCAAAACTTAGACTGACTCCCACAATCATCTTCTCTTTTCTCTTCATTTCGAGTTGGTAAAGGAAGACCCAAGGGAAAAGGGCAAAGAAAAAGTCCACAAATATGCAGAAACCTAGAAAGGCAACGTTAGAAAGCTCGATAGGTCGCCTGGCGGTCAGAGAGGTACGTACTCCCGAGCAGGAAAGCCCACGGGACTGGATAGATAATACATTTTCCTTCGACCCTCGTATTGTATATTCGTTCCGCGGGAATGCACTGTATAATCCAGTTAGATAAGGTAGGCACAGCCGCCCTCACAGACCAGAAACATACCTGGAACCAGCACAAAATGGCCGTCAAGCACGAAGCAAAGAGCAGCGAGCCGCCAACACCCCAAATGGCCAACCGATGCCATCTTACAATGACAATTCGGAGCAAGAATAGCGCCAGCGACATTTTGCTCATTCCCATGCCTGTTATAATGAATGTTTGTCCTATTAGCTCCCACTTGTGCGCTGCTACGCCGTCGTAGAACGGCAATGTAGTTTGATCTTGCCCAAAGCCGTAATTTGCTGCAATGTGGACAAACAAGTTGTGCAGAAATAGGAACACCTATATTCACTGTATTAGAGGTCCGATTTTCGCCGGGAAGTAAGGGTCGTAGTGCGAAGAAATACTTCGCCGGACGCCGTCAAAGGAACTATCAAGCTACTCACCCAGCTCCAGAAGTACATGTGGTCATCCCATCCGACCGATCTGACGACAAATATTCTCGTATATAGTCGTAGTAAAAGAAATATGAACACGATGGCCGTCAACTGAGAGTTACAGTAACGTCAGTGGAAGTGTTCAAGGCAAGCAAGACAGCAGTGGTCGGTGGGAGAAGTTGCCAGTAGATTTGTCTCTTCGACCTCGGTGCAACGCACTGCAGACGAAATTAAAGGCAAGATCCATAGCAAGGTAATATTACACAGCTTCTCGAGATATTTGACCACCGCAGCCTTTCGAAAGGTTAACATACTGCCCACATGATGGCAACGGTCCGAGGACCTTCGCCGCCCATCATCTTGACGGATGGATATGGTTCTCGATGTGTTCGAACTCGTATAGTTTCATCTGTGCCGGCGAGACCTGAACGCACTCTGCATAGCGATTATCGTAAACGTATCGTAATTTGGGGAAAGAGAGAAAGGTTTCGGTGGGCGTTGCGATGGCCGGGCAATGGCGCGGATATGTCTTAAGATAGTCACGGCTGCCGGTCGGTTGTGGTGTGGCTGCGAGCCTCGAACTGGGCAATCCACCCTCCGGAGCCGCTGTTTCTTGGTAATTCCAACAAGGCTCGGAAGCCCATGTGCAACAGCAGCGTTGTAATCGATGGGGGCCCTCGGTAATACCATTAGTACATAGTATTAGGCTGGGATGGGGACCGAGACCCTTGCAAGTGACCCACGACGTGGCGGCTGTCTTTTGAACTTGGCGAGTGGCGGCGCCAAACGAGCCTGAACGAGAGGCCATGCAAAAGTTTATTGCGCTGGTGCGAAATAGTTGTTTCTTTTTAGGTTTCTACTAGTGATGATGCTCTAAAGGCATGCATACTGCAGCAATTCCTACTTTATTTGCTTGCACGCGAACCGTGTGAAGTTTGCGGCGGCAGTGGCAGATTGCTGTCGACGATACATGGGTCTCTCATTGTTTCGTTTCTTCATATAGATCCGCTTGGACATCGATGTCACTGGAAAGGGCCCCATGCGCAACACTCTCTTGCAGGATCGCTTTGGGCGACATTTCTGGTGGGCCAGAGTCGCACCAGTCATTTAGCCGCGGAGGAGAGCGTGATGGGGACAACGACTTGTCCCTACGAGATCCATCATACTGAGGCGGTTTGTTAATAGTCCGCTCTTCTTCGGGGGCATTGATCCGCAGCTTGTGCCTGTGGCAGACACTTATGATCCATAACTGCCGGTGGACATTCACTCTCCGTTAGCCACCAAATGCGCGGAGATGCAGGTGTCTGACAAGGGCATGTCTGGGTCGTGGGTCGCCTCATTGGGGGGGGGGCGAGTGAGAAACAGAAGCAGCAAGGTTTGCATGAATTCTCCTTGGCACAGTTCGGCCGGCCACCAAGTCGTCGAGTCGTTCTTTGACACTGTGGCAAGATCCATGCTCCAGGTCACCGTTGATGCCCGCTTTTGGTAAGTATACTTCAACAGGTGCTCGTACACAACTTACAATGCACGATTTGACCAAAATTGCTCTTTCATTTCACCATGGCCCGCCTAGAACTACTACTCTCTTCCCGCCAAAAGCAAGAAAACCCGCTGGAGACAAACACACAACGGCCCGCTGTGGATGTGGCCCTCACTAGGTCGCACTACGAGCACTCCTACAGGTCCCGAGGGACGCGCTAATTTGCCCCTAGATGCTGAGCGGCGCAACGGAGCACGACTCCATGCCTCCCCGGACGAATCAGTTGTGGGCGGTAGCCCGGCCCGCCCCGCCACACACCTCCCCTCTGCAGAAGTTAGGGGCTGAAGCTAGACACGGGCGCGAAGAACACGGACTGATGAACGGAGATATGAAAACTCGTACAGTAACGGGTTGCCAAAGGCGCGATCTTCGTTGGCGGCGCCCATAGCGTCGTAGCCTTGAAAAGGTCGCATAGCGCCTCCCAAAGAGCCGCAGCTAACTTACTGTGGTAAGCCGTTGGGCTTTTTTATACTATGGCGCTATTATAGACCCATCAGCTATGGACTAAACTAGTGTGCTGGTACATTAGAGTCTTGACAGCTGGGCTAATAAGCCACCATGCCGAGGCTAGTGACCGTTCTCACCCGTTGAGCATGCTACCGCTTAGATCTTGGCCTCCCGTAGCCAACTTTTTACCATTGCTAGGAGAGCCCCTAATTGTGATATGTCTCATGTGCCTCGGGAGGCCATTTTCGAGTTTCCTCTTTCCTGCCACCCACCCACTCCCCTTGCCTTTCTCAGTTCAGCTCCGCCCCCAAAGGGAACCTGGCTGGACTTCCCTTTTCTTTTTTGCTGTGCCTTGTAGGAAATAATCGAGATTGCTTCCCGGGCCGTGTGACGATGCTGGATACTTTGCTGCCGGCTCGCTGGGCACAGGCCCTCGCCCTGGCTGCCCTGGCTTGGGTAACGTGGAATGTCTGGGTGTATGTCACTTCTCCGCTGAGGAAGTACCCCGGGCCGTTCCTTGCAGGTATGTCACATCCGAGTTATCTGTGGAATGAAGCATTTTTGGGTGCATGTGTCCGCGAATCGCAGCGTGTGACGGGATGTTGGGCTGGTTTCTGCGCCCGCTTGTGTGATGCGAGTTTTTGAGTCGTGCCTTGTCTCTGTCCCGCTGTGGCTCTCTCGTCACTGGCCCTCTCTCTATCCAGGTCGGCCAATTGTAAAATACTAATGTCGAATTCGTCGCCAACTAGGATGGACGAACCTGTGGAGATTCTACCACGTCTTGAGCCTCGATTCGCATCACGTAGTCGAAGACCTGCACAGACGGCACGGCCCCGTCGTCCGCATCGGGCCCAATCTGCTCAGTCTCCGGGATCCGTCATTGGTAAAGAAGATTTACAAGTTCGAAGATGATTGGGTCAAAGTAAGTTTCCTCGTCTCTCCCCCGTCCCTGGGTGCCTTGTTATCTCCACACAATCTGTGATACGGGTCGCGGGTACGGTGCGTTACCCGCTGCCGTGTTACCCGACGAGTCGCGTTCTCAAAATAGAAACTGGGCTCATCTCATGCATGGATAAACTCAATCTCCTCAGCCGCCAGGGCGCAGAATGAGTGAGTAAATAGAGTTTTGCATATATGAGATGAGCCAATACTGGACTCTAAAGGCAATGGGAAAGGCAATGGAATTTAGTATGGGTTGATGGCAGGCTTACTGACCTGATCCTGCTCTAGACGGCGTTTTACCATGGCGGCTCAAGCAGATCATGGGCTGGCCAGGTGACGTACAACATCTTTGGTGTCTCAGACCGCAAAGAGCACGCCAAGATTCGCAAGCCAATAGGCAAGCTATATAACATGTCCAACGCGCTGGCCATGGAGGAACACATCGACCGCGCCATCGAGCTCCTGTCCAACGAGATTGAAGAACGCTTCATTGACCAGCCTGCCAACAATGGCGTCTGCGAGCTTGACAAGTGGCTGATGTATTGTACGTTCTACCCCTTGTCTTTTCGATTTCAAACACCCCCGTTTCTAACTAGCATTTCAGTCGCCACCGACGTCGTCGGCGACATCACCTTTAGCCAACCCTTCGGCTACCTGGCCAGCGGCTCCGACTTTGACGGCACCCTCGCCGACGCAGAAGTGGCCATGAACTACCTCGCCATCGTCGGCCAGATCCCCATACTCGACTTTCTCGGGGCGCAGAACCCGCTTCTCAAAATGCTGGCCAAGGCTCCGTTCACCACGGCCAACTCGATTGCGCGGTCGCGCATGGAGGATCGCCTTGCTGGCAAGGACACGGCTACGCATTACGCTACCCGGCCGGATTTCTTGGATGGGTTCATTGAGGCCCGGAAGTTGTATCCTGATACCGTTGATGATGGACAGCTACAGTCGTGAGTTTTACGGCCCATCCAGTTAGAGTCACTGTCAACTCGTACTTATATGAATCGCAGATATCTCCTCATCAACCTCGTTGCAGGCGCAGACACTACCGCCATCACAATGTCGGCCATCTTCTACCTCCTCCTCAAGCATCCTGATGCCTTGTCGCGCCTAACATCTGAGATCCTCGACGCCAATCTTTCCAGCGACCGCCCCGTCTCCTATAGGAAGGCCCTCAAACTGCCCTATCTCAATGCCGTTATCCGCGAGTCGATGCGCCTACACCCGGCCGTCGGCATGCCGCTAGAACGACACGTCCCTGCCTCGGGTCTGCGTCTGCCCGATGGCAGCGTGGTGCCCGGCGGCGCCATGGTGGGCATGAACCCGTACCTGGTCAACCGCACGGAGCCGTTTGGCGAGCACGTCGACCAGTTTAAGCCCGAGCGCTGGTTGCGTGACGCGGATGAGTCCGAGGCCGAGTTCAAGGCGCGGACGGCGGCGATGAATGACGCCGACTTGACGTTTGGTGCTGGCACGAGAATCTGCGGCGGGAGACATATTGCGCATGTCGAGATGTACAAGGTTGTTGCGACGCTGATTGCGAGGTACAAGATTGAGTTGGTTGACGAGGAGAAGGAATGGACCGTCAAGAATGGCTGGTTCCTGCGAGTCAGTGGGCTCGATGTCAGGTTCCAACGTCGTTGACGTGACGGCGTATGATGGAATAACGACGACGTGCAGATGCGTGTATATATTCATGTGTGGCTTCATTATTAGCGGTCGTATATACTAAAACCCCTTGGTATCATAGTCATGAGCAAATAAATATCTATAACCCGCAAACTCCGCAAACTCAAAAATCATAAAACTTACTTGGCCGTGACAGCAGCAACAGCCAAGACCTCAATCCTCGCCGCATAGAAGCTCATTAAATGACACACCGGATCCCCCCAAATCACCCCGCGCAGCATCTCCTCCTTGCATGTAGCCGCCACGACGCCCTCATCCAACCGCTGCTTGACCGTTTTCTTCTCCCGCGGCACAGCCATGGGGTCGCCCGAGCGCAAGACCACGATCCTTCCCGCATTGCTCAGTGTACATGTCGGAACCGGCCAGGTCGGCGGTTTGTGTCGCCTCGGTGGCTTTGGCGGCGGCGCTGAGCTGCTCACTCTATAACCCTCACCTATACGCTGGCGGTTCGGTACTTGCGCACTTCCCGGAAGCAGCGGCTCTTGCTCTGGCGGCGGGCTTGCGAGGAGCTCCAGCAGGCACTTTATGTACGCCTTGTCAGCACGAACGACGGGGTCGCCTTCGTTTACGAAGCTGAGAAACAGGCTCTTGCGCAGCCGCGCAACGTTTGGCTTCTGCAGCGGCAGCAAGCTGACAGGCGGCGCGCCAAACGTCACGCAGTGTATGCGCTTAAAGCAGTCCGCCATGTCATTAAGCTCGCTCGCCGCCTCCCTCGACGTGGACACCATGTGCATGTACAGCAGCGCGGCGACGGCACCACCCGCCGAGTGGCCCGTAATCAGCAAGCTGTACGCCGCGCGGCCGGGATCTTCCTCGAGCAGTTGCCGCAGGCGCGCGGAGACGGCGGTGACCATTTTGCGCGCGACGCTCAGGAAGCCCGCGTGGCAAAGGTTTCCGGCGTCGTCGAGGAAGCCCGCCGGGCTGGTGGGCGCGCTGTTGAGGTTGACGGCCCAGTCCATAAAGGACGAGGTGCCGCGGATGGCGAAGACGATGGTGTGCGCGTGGTCCATGGGCACGGATTTCAGGTAGGTCGCCTTTGTGCCGCTGCGCCAGTTGCCGGATGTGTAGACGGACGAGTTGCGCTCTTGGCCGGCTGGCTTGTCGTAGACGCGCTGGCTGTACTGCGCTGCGAGGCTGAGGAGCGGCCATGTCGGCATGTAGAGGACGAGCGAGGGGAGGTTGGCTGGTAGCTTGGAGTTGGCGTATAGCTCGACTTTGGCAAAGTAGGTCCCTGATGCGACTTGGCTTGCTTGTGAGGCGGGTTTGGGCTGCTTCGTCTTGGTCTTGGCTTTGCGTTTGGGGATGCCGTTGGAGAGTGTGAGTGCGCGGTCGTTGGAGTATTCGTGAGTATCGGGTTGCTCTTTGTAGCTGAATAGGTTGCTCTCGGTGCCAGAGACGGATTCATTGTCAATCTGCGTCATGACGTCGTCGAAGCGCGCGCATATCTCCTCGTACGCGTCCGATATGGACGCCATGTCGGCTAGGTTGAGCATCGAGCCCGTCCAGCGACCGAGTCGAGACGTGTGATTGTGCTTTTGCTTCTGTGGCATTGGCTGCCTTTGCGCCGGGGGAGGACTCCATTGTGACGGGTGCGAGAGAGCTGGCTGCGTGTGGCTGGCTTGCACGTTTGCATATGGCAGCTGCTGCGGCTGCGGCGGCGGAGGAGGGCGATAAGGTAGTGGCTGCGATTGCGATGCCTTGGTGTATACATTTGGCGGATCAGTGAGATTCCATCGCGATTGCTTCTTCTTTAATTCTTTAGACTTGGGCTTTTCGCCGCTACTAAAGAAGCCCATTTTCGACTAGCGGTGGTCGTCATGAAGCGAGGGCGACGACGCATGTGATGGTATTGTACAGCAGCAAGCTTGACGTCGTGAATCGCAGCTGCCCGTTTGCGCGGGCTTGTGCTAGAGATTCAGCGTTCGATTGGCCGGCGCACGCGCAGACGACTTAAGTCGGGAAAGTTATCTCGTCGTACAAGGTGAATAAAGTTGGAAAAGCGCATACCAGAAATAAGTAGCTATCAGTCGATGTAACAGCAGCCGTCCCGCCCGAGGCTGTGGCCTCACATGACGCCCAGTCTGGTGTGCCTCGCACTCTGGCGACTTCTGGATGCTGAGTGGATGGCGCGCATCGTATGGTGGCGCAGCGGCTCTTGCTGGTGCCGACGAATCGCCATCCTCATCAGCATTGCCACTCCCTGCTCCATCGGATGCGCCCATAATTCGGCAAAAGCAAGTGAGCCCTATGTGTGCAGGGAACATGGCCTGGGCAGGCACATTGCATTTCATCACAGTGGGCGGGTAGGAGGTCGAAAAGGTTTGTGAATCATCTTGTTAAGACGTCTAAATAAACTATGCTAATCCATCGTATCATTCGCCGCTGCTCAGCAGTAGGCTTCCCTTTCCAATCCAAACTCATTCTTGAAAAACGAAAAGCTCCAAATGGTATCGTCCTTTTCCAAATGGAACAATGAAAACAAAAAGAATTGAAGCGACATTGGGGTAATTGAAACAAGAAATAAAAAAACAGCCGCTTCCGATTCGAATCATTCTCATTTTTTTTCCATTCCCAAATACATGCGTTGAAGCGACAAGTGCAATTGCTCTTGTTTGACAAGCTCAAAGACACAAAAAATAAACTCCGTACTCTCCCGGCTTTGTAAATAAAAAAAAATAAAGGGCGAAGAGGCGTCTTGGACGCCCTTCTATGACGAAAATTTAGACTGAAGCCTTGCGCTGGGCCAGTCATTGTAGAAGAAGAAGAAATGGCAGAATGCAATGGTATTGTCTGGTGGTACAGGTGGCATCTTTAGAGACCACGAGGGCATGCGATGGACAGAACAGGCTATCTCATCGAGGCAAAGCTTAGCTCATTGGGCATCGAGTGGAAATCGCCACTGTTCTGCATATGGAAGCCACTTTGCCGTTGTTGCTGCTGATCTTGCTGCATACTACAAAGCCCGTCCATGGACATTGAGCTTGTAGCCATGCTTTGCGAACGTGGTTGCATTGCATTCATCTGCGCATTTATTTGTTGTTGGCTGGGTCCATTTCCAATTGGACTCATGACCATGTCCGACATGGAGTTGCAGGAGAAGTTGTTCATGTTGTGCGGGTAGTCCATGGCCGGCGACACAAGTCCCGGTGACGCGACGTACGAGTTGTTCATGTCGGAAGTCATGTTACCAGGAGATGTGCCAGGGTTAGAGTTGGATCCCGAGTCGGGCGTGTGACCGTTCAGCTCCATGGCGTACTTCTTCTCGTACTCTTCGACAGAGAACTTGCGGTCGTAGTCATTGCTCATGGCCATCTGCATGGGCGGCTGAGCCATGCCAGCGTTGCCAAAGCCGTCGAAAATGTCGACGTTGGCGAGGTTGGAGTTCTCGGGGGCATTCTGCAGCATGGGGTTGACGGTGCGAGGCAGCACGTCAGCCACCTTGCTCATGAGAAGAGGCAGGAAGCGGTGATCTCCGTTGCGAGACATGGCAACAATGGTCATGATCTGGGTCAAGTGCTCGCGGGGGCCGACGGCGAAAGGATCGCGCGACGCAGGCTGGATGGCGAGGAAGTCGGTGAGGGAGTAAGCGGTCTCGACCAACTTCTCAACCAGGCCGGTGCTGATGAGGTCCATGCCTTGGCCGGGGAACTGCGAAGCCATGTTGACGAGGAGCTCACGGGCCATGTCCATCGGGTACTGGAAGGACATGGAGTCGTCGCCGTTGCCAGAGACGACGCCGTTGGTGAGCTGCCAGACGGTGTTCTTCAAGTACTGCTGGTTTGTGCGGAAGTCGTTGAAGTTGTTATCTTGGCAGGCATACGACTGGGCAAGCTCGTTGAGCTGCTTCTGCAGGCCAGAGATGTACTGGGGAGAGAAGTGGCCGCGGGTCTTGTTCCAGGTGGCGGTGAAGGCGTCGTCAAAGGGGCGGTACATGTTGACGAGCATGATGAAGCCGTGAAGCTGGTGAGCCAAAGGATCCGTGGGGTCATCAGCAAGAGTGGGCAGGTTGACCGACGACTGGAGGGTCATGGGTCTACCGCGCTGAAGGGCATATGCTCTGTGTAACGGTTAGCAGGATGGTTCCGGAGTTATGATGGGTTGCTTGTGGTGGGAACTTGCCTCTCAATGGCGTAGAACAGCCAGTACAGGCGGCGGCGGCGTGTGGCCTCGGCGCCATCAAACTGCATGTAGTGCTCCTCCTTGTTCATGCCAATCATCTGGATCATGGTGGTAGCCTCGCGGAGGTAGTACCAGGCCTTGTCGTGCATCTCCTGGCCGTAGTAGCAGGCGAAGAGGAAGTAGTTTGTGGAGAGGGCGTTGAGGGTGATGGAGTCGAGGTACTCGTAGCCCTTGCGGACCTTGAGGGTCTCCTCGAGGAGCAGCTGGGCGGAGATGATGTTTGCGCCGGGGACCATGTCGAGGTTGTAGGGGTCGCCGGGAGGCATGGACATGCCGGGCTGCAGCATGACAAAGGCGCACATGGAGGCCATGAGGCAGTAGGCGTCGCGGTTCTGCTCCATGTAGAGGATCTGCTGCTCAATCTGGCGGCGGTCGAGGACGGGAGCCTGGGCATACATGTTGTCGAAGAAGAAGGTGGCACAGTCCTTGACGAGGTCGCTGGTGAGGAGGCCCGGGGTGGGCGAGAGGCCCGAGGTGGGCGGGCAGGCGATGCCGTTCATGCGGCTCTGGACCTTGGCGGAGAGGCTGGTCTGGCGTTGGGTCTCGCGGAGTTCGCTGATGACCTTGGCGCGGGAGCCCTTGGGGCCCTTTTTCTGGGGGATGGCATTGTATGTGCAGGAGAGCTGAGCGGAGGAGCAGTTGCGGCAGGGGTTGATGCCGTCACACTTGACCTTGCGGCGATGGCAGGCGTCGCAGGCGCGCTTGACGGCTTGCGTCGACATTGTGATGTGTGGTTGTGAGGAAGAAATGGTGTCGGTGTCGAGGTCGAGGACCCAGGTGAAGAGATTGCTTGTCCTCTTTCGGGTCCTGCAAGGCGTGGTGCGGTGCGTCGGAGAAGCGCAGGCAACCACGGGGGATGTAGCGGACGCGACAAAGGTCTACAACGAAGCCCGCAGCGATGAAATAATGGCTAGCGGGAGTCGAAGAGTCGAATCCGGGGTTTGCGGGGCGATAACGAAGAGTTCGGGTCGACACTCTGGGGAAGGCGAGCGTTCGTTATCTCGAGAGGGCTTTTTTCTCGCAGGCGGCGCAGGCGTTGCAGGCGTTTATTCGGCCCTTTCCTGCGGGCCAAAACGCGGGGAGTGACTGGGGGTGGATGCTCGCTGCAGCAGAACGGCGAGGCAAGCCCTAAAAAAAAAAAAAATCGAGTCGAGATGGATACAGGCTTGCAGATGCAGAAGAGCAAGGGCAAGTCGAGGTCGCGAAAATAGAAATCAACAGGATGCACTCCCGTCTGGTCGTCGTTGTCGTCGCTTGTGGGCGGGTGGGAGGAAAAGAGGTGAGAAGTTTTGGGGGGGCGGAGGGTAGAAGAGGACGAAGGCAAAAAGGCAGCGCAGAAAGTGGGTTGCGGTAGGCCGGGGTTGAAGAAAGAAGTCAGTCTGACCGGGGGTGGGTGGGACGACTGTCTGGTGCGGGCGACTGTGGTGGTTAGTGCAGCGTGGTGCGTGAGGTGTGAGGTGTGGTTGACAAGGGGGGAAGGCTAAAAAAAGGCTGCTCGACGAGGACGGGGGAGGGCCGTGTCTTTTGACCTCGTCGCGAACGGCCCAGGCAAGACAAGACGAATGATGGAAAGCAAGGAGGCTTGTTCGAGACGATCCAGGTCGATTTTTTCGCATGTTTCTGCCAGAATGACTTGGTTCACCATCAGATATGCTACATAGTACTTGGTACATGGTACATTTCTACATGCTGTCTGCGCGCGGGGGGAGGAGATGGGGGGAGGAGGCTTCCAAGGGCGGCGTTGGCAGGAATGGGCTGTGATTTGGGTGGGTTTTGCCATTAGACAGACGACGGTGGCCGCTGCGGGCACCGCTGCTGGCCCTGGGCTTGGTGGTGGGAGGGGCGGGGACGAAGACACTGTAGTGGTGCAGTGCGTGCTGTTCGACGTCTCTTTTTGCGCGCCAGACTCTCCGTACTAGGCTGGTACTGTGGCTCATCTGGCACACCGTGGCCCGCCGTGCAAGTGCAGGATCGGTACTTGCAGTGACCACAGGGTCAAGGTGTAGGGCCCGTGTCACCGACAAAGTGCGCTGTTGGCGCTAGCAAAACACGCCAACGGTACGCGATGGGCACTGCTTCTTTGGCGGGGATCGCAGGTACCTGCTGCCGTCCCATGCGCTGCAACGGGTGGGAGGAGACACCTGAAAAGACTTGCCCGCCTGGGGAGAAACAAGGTGTCGTGTTGAGGTCAGCCCGCTGGTGATGCCCGTGTCTTGGACCGGTATGCAGCAGCCTAGCCAGGAGGCTCTGACCAAAAAGCGAGACAGCACAGGCCAGTTCGATGTCGCTCGACGACCGCGAGGCTTCTACTGTACGAGCACTAGAGAGCGATCAGGGTCGGCTACGGCCACCATCTTCTCTTTGGTTTCCAAATAGGAGGCGGAGGCTTCGGCACTGCAGGTATGGGACCGACCTACAAACCTCGCCATAGCACTGTACACCGACAGCCCCGACGACGCCACCAGAAGAACGGACCATAGCAAGCCAAAGAGAATATGAATGCTCTTCTCCCCGGTCAGAGGCCTTTGTTCGCCCATTCTAGCCTCTGACTGGCCAGGCTGCGTCTGGGGCAGCGTAAAGGTAAAAACCATTCACGGGCAGGCCGCTTGCCAGCCCGTGGGGAGTGTCGGCGTGCCGTTGCGGGAGGGCCGCGGAAGGGTACTACACTGTGCTGGGGACGTTTCACACGGAGATGATTCTGCCAATTTCGCGAGCCAGATACAGTGCAGTTTGCTCATTCCACACAGTCTTAAAAGCCCTTTCAGCTCTGCGTACAAAGCGGAAATGGGTGGCTTTTGCTCCATGTTTGGCGCTAGACCGCAAACGAGCATCTGCCCGTACAGAAGGCTACACAGATGATACTGTCAGCAAGCGCAAATAATGGCCTGTCAGCCATGTACCTCCTCGTACCTGCGTCTCCACCTCTCTTGTTCCCCATCGTTAATACTGGGTCAGATCCCTTCCCCAGACACCGACCAACCTTTTTTACAGCTGGCAGGTGCAGCGGCGGGCGCTGAGCAAACGGGCGCTGGGCAAACGGGTGACCAGGCCATGTAACCTTCTCTTCAGCAGTCCTGCGAACTCTGTATCCGCGCCCTGCGACGCTGGCCGCCAGACCGACGTCCCCGACGTCGAGCCCATGTATTGGCCAAATGTCTTACCGTCATCGCTTGCCCAATATGGCCCCGCCGACTATTCCGCCTTGCGAAATTCAATTGCAGTACTCCGTACCGCTGCGCACGACGGAGCAATACCGCAGGCAATATATGCGGCGCACCATTTCTCGCAACACCATCGTGCAGCGACGTCGCTGCTGTCCCCGTCTCATATCACAGGTGGGCCGCGCCGTCGTCCCAAAGTGCGGGCTCGCGGGCGCCACGTCCTGCCTCTGCGCGGCGTAACGTCACTCTCCATGCACCAAGTGCTGACTGTGTCCCGCTGGCGCCAGCCATAGTGCTGCTGTGAGCTTGTTAGCGCACCTTAACGTGGCGGGTATACCTCAGTCCATCGACGCCGCCTGGTCATCGCTCGCTGCCGAATGTCACGCTGATATTACATTGTACTGCATGTTAGCACGGTCTTTTTCCATATCCAGATGCAGGCCCGGCTCCGTACAAGGAATAGCACAAACGCATACTACGAGTATCGATCGAAGGATTTCGACGGACATGGCGCGGAGCCACGGTCGGCAGCCAGAAATTTGCCGTAAACTAAAGTGCGGTGTTATCTGCAATCTACAATGCACAATCTCACGTGGTGCTGAGCCGATGCAAGTTGGTCTCGTTTGGCCACATGCAAAGGACTCGCTTAATCGGAATTGGCGCCTCGTCTCGCAAATCGGCAACTAGTTTACGAGTAGAATGCTCCTCCCGTAAATTACCAGGTGCTTCGTCGGAGAAAAAGCTGCGAGCCAGCCAGGAAACGTGAAACCATTAAGGCATCGAGAACACCCCGATGGAAGCTTCGATGCTTCCAGACGCCTGAAAGAAGACGACGTCGCATGCCTGTGCAAAGGAGCCAAGTGCATTTTCCACGTCTTGCCTCGCCGGCAATGTGGCGTTGTCTACAGGGGCATTGGTATGCTGGCTTGGTGGCTTTGCATCATGACCAACATCCCGTAGGATTGGTAGCCTGTCGAGGCGTTGCTCCCTGAGCAAACTATGACAGATCCTCGGGCCGCCGATCGACCACAGCGTATGAGCCCCTACAGTACAACCCCGAAGCCTGGCGGGCGTAAATAACTTTGCATTCCAGTCGTGGCCAAAAATGCATTGTCAGTCACTCTAATTAGAGAGGGGAAACCAGCGTGGACCTATTACTGGCCCAGCTGCGTCTCCCGTGGCAATCTGACACAGGAGTTCCCAGACCAAGCCCTGTTCGCGCCGCGCCACGCTTCCCCCATCCCTCAGAGCGCGTTTCCTCCCCAAAATGCTCCCCTCGCTGCAGTCGCTGTAACCACTGCTGCTGAAGTGTTAGTGCGGCCCACCCACCCACATAGCTTGTACTACCACTACCACTAACACCACCGCAGTTCACCACACCATCACCTGGACCGTAGGAGCAGCACACAGTACACCACTTACACCGCGAGACACTGACAGGTCAGAAACACAACACCACAGCCACTGGTCTGGTCCAGCTGGTATTATTACCCTGTGAGCTTGTCGATCTCCCAACTATGCGCCATACTACCTGCGCTTCATCTTGGTCCCCATTTCAGTGCCTCTCTTCAACCTTCCCGATTTGGGTTGCGATCGGCCGCCGTGATCAGGCACGCAGGGCCATGTCGACCAGATGACACTTTGTGGCATGGCTAACGCGCTGAAGACTCTAAGCAGCACACTACTGGTTGTCTGTAACCCATTTACACCTGATCTATTATTGAAAACAAACGCAGCTACTATTCACTTAGACTCTGCTGTGCGACGCCGCAGCAGCAGCGCCTCCCATCTCATTGCCGAAATTCATCGCGACATCTCACTCCACCTCTTCCCGTACCGTTTATTCCGACTTTCCTTTTCTCCTAGCTTTCTCTCTCCTTCGTCTCCTCTTTCTCTCTCCCTTACGTTTCAAGATTGCCGAGGTTCTCCTCATCGTACCACTGCGGAGAAGGGGCGCCAACCAAAAAAGAAAAAGCGCCAAACCTGCACTTTGCATCCGTACCTCGAGCCAACGTCGAACCGCATTCCAGTCGTGAGACGGTGTGGCCCAAATCCAGGAATAGCCCGCCACATCCCGTCTGCACTAGCCCAGACTGCTGGAACGCTGCTGCTCAGCTGGGTTGGTAATTTAGCTCTGCGCTACGCGAGCACTTGTGTGGTAATTAGTTCGTCACTTTTTTTTTTCTTCCGACGGTATGGGTCTCTTATTGCCGTTTGCCGTGTTGGTTTCGGCGTCGCCGTGAATCTGAGATTCACGATGCCCATCAGAGGGGAATATCTCGATACTCTGCTTGTTTACCGAGGTCATAGAGCTGAATGTTTACGTTTTTCTAAGCTGTGATGCGTATCCCGTGGTTCATCGATGCGGTGAAGATCTCCCACGCGCTCACTTACACACAGACACACACTGAACACCCAGGTTCGTCTCATGACGCACGCTCTCCCTCGCCAAAGTTTCGGTAGCCCTCCCACTCAGCATCCCAAACGCTACCATTCACACACACAAGCTTCGCAGGGAGATTGCACCTCCCCCAGAAAGCCAGGTGTGCCGGCAGTTGCCGCCACGGACCACTTGTAGCCGAGGTTTCTACCACGTAATTCCTGGCAAGCAATACGTATACTACAGCAAAACTGTACGAGTAACAGAATTAGCCCTGTCTCATCCCGCACTCCCGTACCGTTCGGGAGGACGCGGGGAAAGGGGAAAATGCCCTATTGTTCGGTCCGAAATGGCCATTCCTCTCACCCGTCCACAGGCATCATCGTGACACCAAAGACCCTTTCTCGTCGAGACTTGCCTTGGGGATGATTTGAGAAAATGCCCCCCCATCATCGAAAAACCCCTTGTTTATTTTTGTGACTAATTCCCCTGCCCGTGGGATTACATTGCGTGGCAGCCACGATACATGCCGATGCAAGGTCCATCTTTCGTACGGGCTCGCTCGTGTATCGGAGGAATTATAAGACACTCTCGTTCTCCTTGCCGTCTACGTAGGGGCTTTGCTACGATTTGTCAAATTCTCCTAGCGGGTATTGGGTAGAAGGGGAATTTCAAATGTAGCTACGTCTCGGCCAAACGTGAAATGAATGCGACGCTGGAAAATATGAAGAGTGTTGTTGTTGTAAGTGTGCGTGGCCAATGATGCGATGATGTTGACGGTGTTGTTGATTCTCGACTTGTGTATGGAGATGATCAACGTGGCAAACAGACGCGTTCAGGGGGTTGTATCCCTTCAGTCATGAGTTCAGGCGGCTTCTGTAATTTTCTCTGTATTTTCTACTCTATACAAGTGTAATTAATGGCCGCTGTCGCAAAGCCGATTCAAGATCACAAGCTACCCTAAAGTACATTTTCCGTTGGCGACCACTTATATCGTTCAACCACTGCCCATATTTACAAAGTTCACAGAAATATCCAATATAATCATAGAAAATAAGTTCAAGTATATCACATAAATGCTTTTTATAACCGAATTTTAAACGCCGTCGCTGTGCAAAGTTAGCAAACCAAAAAAAAAATATGCCCCAAAAAAACACTCCTCCCCTCTCAACCACACTTTCACCTGCAGCACCTCTCCAGCCCCAAACGCTCCAACTTCACATCCCCGCGCACTCGTCGACCACATCCCACAGGTCCTCATCGCCGCCGCTCCCAGCCGCGCTGGCCTTGCGCTTTCCACGCGCACCGCCAGAGCTCCTCGACGCCGTCTCCGCCGCCGCCGGCGGCGCTGCAGGTATCACTTCGTCCTGCAGGGCATCCATATCGACGAGGAGGTCGTCGTTGTCGGCGTCAGAGGCAGACCAACACTGCGCGAGCCGGCTCGGCCTCCGCGCCGGTGCGGCGGCGGCGGCGGTGGGCGGCACATGGCCCTTTCCGCGGCACCGGCTGCGCTTCCACGTCTTCCAGCGGGAGCGGCGCGCGGCGCTCTGGCTCTTGAGGCCGCGGTCCAGCCTGTTGCATGCGGCTTTGGCGTCCGCCTTGACGGCGTGCAGCTGCAACAGGTGGGCGCTGGTGACGGGCGCCGGGGCAAAGAAGACGGCGTTGAACTTGCTGCGGGCGTCGAGCCCGCTGCCGTCTTCCTCCCCCACTTCAGAGTCGGTGCCCGAGTCTGAGTCGGCGTCTGCGGTGCGCTGGTCCTGGTCCTGGTCCTTCCTCCTCTTCCAGGACGAGCGCGGCGGCGATGGGGATGGCTTTGGGCGCGTGCGCTGCTCCCGCGTCAGGCGGAGGTACTGCGCCGAGTAGATCTCCTCTGGACACATGTCCAGCAGCGGCGACCTCGCCTGGAACCCAGTCTTCTTCTCCCCCTTGCGCCATTGCTTCCAGAACGGCTCGTCGACTACCCGTGTGCCGTCGTAGCCTGGCATGGTGCTGCCGCTTGGCGCAGCAGCGGGTAGCCAGCCCGAGGGCGGGCTCTGCATGGCCGCGTCCTCCTGCAGCGTCGACTCGGGCAGCGCAATCTGCGCGGCCAGCCCCAGCACGGCCTCGGGCGTCGCGTCCTCGACCACGGTGCGGTACAGAGCCCGCATGTCGTGCTTGAGGACGCTGGCGCGCTGGCGGATGATGCGGCGCCACTCATCGGAGAACTTGGCCGTGTTCAAGCTTCTCGATGGCTTGGGCATCTTGTGGCTGGTCTTGCGGCGTTTGGCGGGGTGCTTGGCCTCTGATGGCATTTCTTCCTTCTTGTGTGAAGAAGGATGATGGGTGGGAGGGAGTGTAGGGTTGTGTGTGGCGGGTGGATGATGGGATATGTTTTCTATATCAGGGAAGTGGCTTGTGTGTAGAAAACGTAAAGAGAAGTTTCGCGTTTGGGGAACGTTGGAAACTTAATCTTGCCTTTTCAGCGCTTTCTGTAAACGAAGCCTTGGCCACGAAAAAAGTATGGCGCGGGAGGCAAAGAGATCGGGCGAGGTATCGCCCTGATATACCCAAGCAGCTTCATGTGAGTGTTACCTCACTACTCGGACAAACATGATTGCGTCCCCGTTTGCTTCACATGTACGACTTGGGAGGGTTGCGACATGCAGTTCACAAACTTGTATCACTGCTTCGTGATGAGAAGAGAGGTACCGCACCATATGCCCGCCCCCCTACGTAAGTTGGCGGAGAAGAGACAAAACGATATTAAGCGTGCAGTTGCATGTTATTAAAACGTCTATTCTAAGCATACCTTTTACAGTGGTATTCATTTCCAAAATCCCGTATTGTATCAACCGACCTCTGCGCTCTGGTATCCCAAACAGTCCCCAAGCAGTGAATCACCTGTACGCCGTCGTTGTAGCTAAGGCTGCAAGGAGCCGCCTCGCACGCTTCTTCACACGTAGTCGCCTGCCCAGTTTCAGCTGCCCCTAGTCCTCCGACTCTCGGCTCAGAAACAGCTCCAGGATCGCCCGCTCCTTATCTCGCATGGCCTTGTCCTTGTTGCTTGTCCTAAACGCCAACGGCGCCAGCAGCTCTGCATACCGCTTCTCCCGTGCCCGACGCTTCTTGGTGCTATCGTTTTCGCCCTTACGGAAACTCAGGCGCCGCTGCAGACCCTGGCGGCGTGATTCGGCGGTCGCAGGGATTAGCTCGGTGGCTACCCGCGACAGTGTGGAGGTGAGGAACACAAACGCTATGTTGTGGTTCGGCGCGCTGGACAAAATATCGAGTACCCTATTTTTCATGTCTCCCCATGCTGATATTGGCAGGGATGTGAGGGAAGGAATAGAGGTAGACAGCTTGGCGCACAGCTGTGCCGTTATTAGACCGTCGGTCAGAGATGCTAGAAACAGGAGCAGGACCGACGACAACAGCTCCAACTTGTGCGATGAAAGCAGCTCAGCCGGCAGCGCATCAATGATTGTACCGTCGTTATCCATTGCTTCAATTATGCCAGCTTTTAGCACCTCCTTTTCGGCCACGCTTGCTGCCCATGTTTCCGCATCAAACGGCCACCCTGCTTCTCCAGGCAGTTCCATATCATCTAGCATCGCTGCATCGGCAACGCACCTCTCAGAAAGCGTTTGAATTGCCTCTGTAAGCTTAAACAGTTCCCTTGGAGCTGAGCAGTGCACATCAGAGTCGTATGGAATGGCCCCCTGGATCTTTTTGTCGTGCACAAACTTGCGGATTCCACCCTCTGGTACCCGAATGAGTTCATCGATTGAGCGTCCAAAACACGTCGGCAGCCAGTTGGCACGAACCGTGATGAAATGATCTCGGCCTCCGTCAACACGAAGAACCAGCACATCTTCAATCTTAGCCCGCCCATCATTCAGAGCGCGTAGAAAGGGAATCTTGGACACCTGGCCTTCGACAATGGCCATGGCTGTTTCACCTGGTTCCAGCGTGATGACAGCCCCCAGCCCTTCGACCCTGTCGGCTGCATCATCTGAATTGGTGAATGAAGTAGACAGCCAGCCTTTACTCTCCATTCCATCGTCGGAGTCGTCCATCGCCGGCTTGTCCACAAAGGAGAAGCTTGCCGTCACGCCACTGGTGTTTGCAATTGTCATCGCACTAGATCTCTTTGACAGAAAAGTCATGTCTCCCATGTCTAGAACACTAGCACCACTACTGTCACCTCCTTCTACGACAATTGTCACCCCTGGTCGGCCTTCGTTTTCAGCTCGATCAAGATCCCGCGCAACCTCGGCATGCACCTTTGCCTTTAGCTCCGGCACGACACAGTCGTAGTTGAGTGTAAAAACAGCAGCGATCGGTTTGTGGTCCGAGGATGTCACCTTTTGGTACGAACAGTACGAGTCTAAGGAGATTCGATCTGCGGTGGCGGTGGTAGGGACTTGAGTGTCTGGCTCGGGATTCTCGTTTTCATCATATTCATCATAAGGGGCATTTGCCGGTTCCTGTGTCTGCTCTTCACCGTCGTTATCAGGATCGTAGCTAAACAAGACGTCTTCGTCATCTTCCAAGCCACGCGACTTCATCTCGTCGTCCTTCTTCTTTGCTTCAGCTTCCTCTAACGCTTTTTGCTCGAAGGCTTGCTTGTCTGCCCGCGCCCGATACAAAATGCGGTCACACCAACTCGGGGCTCGCTGTTTCTCGCTCGTGTCGAAGAGGGCGACGCTACCAACGTCGTATTTGTAAGTCGGTAAGAACCTAATGGCGCCTTCTCTCCATCCGTCGTGAAAAGCTTTACGTTGCGCCATGACCTGTTTGAGCTGATCGTGCGGCAAGAGTGAGTCGAGCGTGGCTTGTAATGAGGTGGGATCTTGACTGGGATCCTCGGGAAACTCGTCCGGGTCAGGAAGCGACGTAGCTGTATCGAAGCTCTGCTCACGAGAGTGTAGCGATGATTCAACAGTTGTGGCGTCATCTTCGCTTTCAGAATCTTTCAGTACAATGACGCCCTCCTCATCCAAAGGATTATGTTTGTTCTGACTGCTCAAGTCATACTCTCCGCGCGTGTGCAAGGTCAGGATTCTCCTAATATCATCGCCAGGCAAGCCAGCCAGGCGGAAATTGAGGTCTCCGAGCCAAAATGCAAAATCTTCATCCCCAATCTTATCACCAGTATCTTCAATGACTCCGCTGTTCACAATAGGGTCAAACTGGGCTTTGCTAAGAATCTGGCTGACATCCCAGCAACGGCGTTCCACGTAACTCGAACCCACGCCGCTAGCAAGGTGCGAGTTGACAAATACCATGCGCGTCGTCTCACCGAGGACGATCCTTGTCGCAACTGCACCTTTGTTTCCGAAATACCCAAGAAGGCCGGTACCGACCTGCTTCGTGCTGACATTGGTGATAGTTGGAGCAACCTCGGTGGATGCATAGACGAAAATGAGGAGCCCCGTCATGAGCTCCGAGGCCACAAACTCGTACCCAGTTGGAATAGCAGCTTCAATGGAAGCCCTCCACTTCTCGGTGGGCGAGTTATCGTTGTAGACACCCTTCATGTAGTCTTTGGTCATATTCAGATCCACAACTTCTTGGAGACCGAGGACGTATATGCCAATGGAGTCATTATCGCCTTCGGAAACAGTACCACCTGCTGGTGCTGAGTCTTCAGACTTGTCCGAAACCCTCAGTGCCGCCAGGTCTTTGCTGACATCTTGCTCACTAAAGAACCAACTCCCCAGATCCTTATCTGTCCCGGGGCACGCGGCCACGTTCCACGTGCCGACCTTGACTCGTATGCTGCGGGATCGTGTGTATTCGGAACGTCGCAGGCCCATTGCCCTGGCGAGCGAGTGCGGCGTCACATCTTCAGGCTCTGACGAGTCTGATCCAACAGACGCCGGGCGCGGGGCGGCTTGCATTGTATGCTCGGAAAGGCGCGAAGAGCGTCGCTGCCGTCGTCGCTTGCGTTCGAGGTCGGCGCTTTTCCGCTTGACGTGCTAAATCATGGCGCGATTGCCGCAAGTTGAGTATGTATGGCTAACGCGCCGTAATAATGGAAGACAACGCCGGTCCGCGGGAGAGAGGCAGCGGCTATGGCGATCAAGTGTGAGGATCAAGCCCGGTAGATGTAAGGTCCCGGGTCGAGCAGCACTCCACAGTGACGTGACCGGGTCTGGTGAGGCCTATGGGGAAGCCCCACCACGACAGGGTTGCCTTCCCCCTCGTCTTTTTCCACGTGCAGATATCGCCTGAAGCAGCTCAACCTCAGAGCTATCATCCCTTCCAACACCGTCCAAACCCAGAGCGCGACACCCGACCGAAAGACTGCAGCGGCCGATACAGCTGTTTCTATACCTTATTGGTCGAAAATCGCTGCTTAGCTCGAACCGCAGCTTGGGGGATAGCACGGCTCCGACATCGAAAACGAAAACGGTTTCCCGCCCTGCGAATCCCAAACCATGAGCCGCGCGACACCACGCAAGGCGCGACACAATCGCCAGCCATCAAATGTTATCCCCGCTGTCTCTGACTATGAATCCGATGCCGCCGCTTTCCAGCAATCGTACGAGCCGCCGCCGCCACGCAACAACACGGAGCTCAACGTCTCCGTCTTGCGCCACTACCTCCCATCCATCCACAGCATCCTGAGCATAGCCGCCAACGCCGTGCTCTACACATTTGACAGCGATGCCGAGTCGTGGATCAAGTCCGGCATAGAAGGCACACTCTTTGTGTGCACGCAGGTGCCGCTCGCCGGCGATCCCAATAATCGCCCGAGGGCGTGTGTGTTTGTTCTGAATCGTCGCGGGCTGGACAACGTCATTGTCGACCTGGCGCGCGTGAGCCATGTTGAGATTATGGGCGAACTTGTCATACTGAGGGTGGAGGGAGACTGGGAGGAAGGCGAAAAGGTTCTTGGTATCTGGATACACAATGACCGCGAGGAGACCAGGGAGACGAATGGCGCTATGATCCAGGAATGCTGGAGCGTCGCAAGATCGGCCGGTACTGTTGAGGGCCAACGGCCTGAGGCTGGGCCTGCCATGCAGGCTATTGGTCGGTCGCTAACGCTCAACGAGCTGTTTTCTAGCCAAGGAGCGCCAAACGCAGGGCCGTAGGCTAGATTATGGACGCAGCTGCTGGGATCATTTGCATAAGGGAATACACAAAATTGGCGTTTCGGGGACAAAACACAAAAGTATACTGTGTTTTTAGTATGGGCGTTTGCACTATCTTTCTAATACCTCAACCACCTCCATGTTCATGGTCGAACTGGATCACTTTTATATGTGTACTTGAAAATTCATTATGTGCCGTTGGCTCATCTATACAAGCGATTCAAACTGTTCCCACAAAAGCCCAAAGAAATATTTTAAAGGCTATCAAATGTACGCCGTTCCCCCCTTCCGTGGTCCCGGCTCGCACCTGGCTCGCTCATTGTTCAGCGGCATGGCCAAGATATCATGCGTCCGTTATATTGTTCCACTTATGCTCAGCTCCCGAATCTCGCCTAGAACTTCCTCCACCCTGGCGTCAAGATGTCCTTCGGCGTATAGATCTCTCGTGTCGGCATCGAGATACTGCTGCACCTGCGCCATACGCGAGTAGGCTTCCGCGCAGAACCGCAGTTGAATCTTTACCAGTGCTTCAAAGCTAGGGTCGAGATAAGGAACTCGCAGCTCAATCAGTTGCGGCACTTCCGTGCTCAGTTGTTCGTTCAGCTGTTCGTACGCAGCCTTGGCCATTTCCAGCTCCCTCTCCGTACGAGGGAGCTTCGTGGCGTCCTTGTCCGGCTTCTCTACCAATCGCTTAACCTTAGCGCGGAGCGCGTCGTAATCAAGTAGCTTGTGCGATCGCTTCTTGATACATTCGTTGACGTCGGGGAAGTAGGCGCAGAAACGTGCGATGGGGTCGAGAACTGTCGTTCGGTACGGGCCATCGAGAGCCTTGATCGTTTCGGCATCAAGATCCTCGACTGCCTGCTTGTAACTTCTGCTAACTCCATCTTTTGCGCCAGAGTCGCCGTAGAATGCGTCGATGGTCTCGGCAATTCTCATTTGTGAGGCCGTCATTGCTATGCCGCGCGGTTAGCGATTATTTCCTCCGTCGCCGCAACCTTGGCGAATTCGGATTTGCTCACCTCGCAATGAATCCAGGTATCCTTTGGATTCTTTTTGTAGCCGTAGGGCCGCTGCCTCCATAGTCTTGAAGCGTCTGTCTGCAGTCAGTATTTCGCTGGCCTGTGTCGATCTCCGGCTGTCGCGGCATACCTCTCTTCTACCTCGTAATCGCGGTCGTTTGTCTTTTCAACATGACCTGCAGACGCATTAGCATTAAAGAGCGTTTCGCAGCGGTGTACTGTCATGTCTTACCCGTCTTCATCATCACCTGCGTCGTCGCCCGGTTCACATTCTTCTTGAACCCTGCCCGCCGGTTAGCCCCTCAATCTGGAACCCTGCGAAGATCATACATACCAGCCCACGACATCTTGACGGCTTGCTTGCGACTGAATAAGGACTATATGAGGTTAAATTTCGTCGTCTATTAAAATCACCAAGTCGGCAACGGAGGAAATGGCGCGCAAGGAATCGGTTGCGAGAGAGAGCAAGAGTGACGACAACTTGGTTGCGCAGCCACAATTGGTGTTGGAGGTGGCTCATCGACGTCAGCGGTGGCTCCGCCACTGGGCGGCGAAAACGTTACGCCGAACTGGTGCTACGGTGGATACACGTGACATCGCGCTCCAAGTTTCGCGATGACAGCTTACCACGACACGGTCATTGCGATAAATTTTATTTCACGCGGCGGACAATGTTTAATCCTCGGTTCCTAGTCGTCAGTCTAGGCAACCCATTACCTAAATACTCGAGCCTGCATTCGGCCGGCCATTTTGCCCTCAATGGACTCGCCAAAGTCCTCCAGCAGCCTCCATTCGCAGAGATGACATTGGGACGGCAGACTTGCTTGGTTTCTCAGGGCCCAAAGTACACGCTGGTGCAGTCACCAACTCTCATGAACATTAGCGGCCCATTTGTCGCCAAAATCTGGAACGAAATGGTCAAGAAACATGATGCGGCGTCTCTCAGCCTTGTCATTGTGCACGACGAGCTCGAGAAGGATCTGGGCATTGTCAAGCTGGTAGCATGGGATCGCAGTCCGCGTGGCCATAACGGTATTAAAAGCGTCAGGTCTTCATTACCACAATCCAGGTTTCCAACTTCTCCTTTTGCTCGCATTGCGCTGGGTATTGGCCGTCCTGAAGCCAGGGATCCGGCAACGGTCAGCAACTACGTGTTGGGCCATATATCACCAGAAAAGAGGCAAATACTGGAAGAAAAGGCGCCTTGGGAAGTTGCGAAGCTCCTAGAAGAGCTTGAAGATGATTGGCGTCGCGAAGTTGAAAGCTGAGCTCCCAAGTCAGCAGGGACATACGACCATAACCACTTGTTAGTGCACGGAACACACGAGCACGTCGCGAAGACGCCTACGGCCCAGGGATAAAACGCCATGCCTTCCGCAACTATCCGAATGGCGGCATTGTTATGCATGCAGCTCATGGGTCTCGGGTCTACTTCCGCAACGTCCGATTGCGGCCACAGCAACAAATCTGGGGTGCGTTATGCAGTCTGACACTACGCTGTAAATCGCGACAACTCTCTCGCGCGGCTATCTGCGCCGTGCGCATTGTTCACATGCCTATATCATGTCAAACAAATGTGCTTTGGTTGTTATCTGGTGTGGCCGTGTGTCCGAGAGGCTATGCCACTTTGCTGAGATACTGGAAAGCCACCCATATCCGTCGGCACAAGCCAAGAGATAACGACCCACCCCCAGTCACCCACGATATCTTGGGCCGTCTCGGCCACTCATATCCCAGCAGATGGCTGCAAATCAGTCACCATACTCTGATAAGAATGGTGACTTGCGGGTTAGCAAATCAGGAGCGCTCAAATACGCCATTATCCATCAGTAGTACCATTTTCGTCCCTGCCGGTCTCACGGCCGTCACGTCGATTCAGTGAGCTCATCACCATGCAGCGCAAGTCTAATAAATCTCATCCGAGAAAACGTGGTACCGAATGACACGGGGAGGAGAGTTGGAATTTCTTGAATTGACGATCATTGCGACGCTGCAGATCGAACACCTATCCCCCCGCAATATCCTTGCGGATCAGCAGTCTGCTGCAACGACTGCAGTCCGATGCAACTAGACAGATGGGATGACGACCAGCGCTGGATAGATGAATATAATTGCTTTCCTCGTTTGCCAAGGTGTACATACCGTTCTTTCTTCAGCTCTTGGCCACACAAATCTCTGCCCGATTCATCCCGACGAGCCGCACAGCCAAATTGATAGGCCTCAAGGTTTCCGGATGCATGATCCAGCCAAGACGGCCGCCATTCTTCTTATCAGCCGTTATCAACGCCGCCTAAACCAATACGCCCTCACGAGTTCCTGCACATACATGCATACTTGTCCCTTATTGATAAGATAGAAAATGCTTCCGGCTCAGACAGCGACACTATTGATGATAGATTACCGCGTATGCGGATGCTCCTCCGGTACACTAGTGTTCTGTCCAAGAGTGGCTGCTAGCCCATGACTTCTGGCGCGCCGAGCGATAGAAATGAACAGTATCAGTACAGCTTGTAAGGCTCGGGAGAACTCGATTCGTCAAATGCCGTATCAGTCGGTGTCCTTGGCCATGGACATGACATGATCACCCATTGGCTTGGCGCTTCACTCCCTGCCTTCCCCAGCTTTATAATCTTCCGATGCGCTCCTATATCGTATAATATATAAGTCCCTGGAATTCGCCGTCGTGGTAGACAGCTTCCTCTTTCGAAATATTCGTCCCATCCCCATTTCCTCTTTAGACAGCTAATTTCCGTATTGAGGCTCTCTGATCGACAAATCTGCAGCGACTCTACAAATTGGACAACATGGCTGTGGAGTATAATGGAACGACCGACAAGGCCGACACTGGCTACTCTTCCGGTGTGCAGGACCTCAACATCTTTTATGATGTCAGTACTACAATGTGCTTATTGCAAACCTCTTCCTAACCACCTTGGCAGACCGGACATTTGACCTTTATGGCCATTTGCGCCGTCCTCGTCCTCCTCATGATACCTGGCGTCGGCTTCTTCTACAGCGGCCTCGCCCGACGCAAGTCCGCTCTACAGCTTCTCCTCCTCTCGATGCTCTCGGTCGGTGTCATCGGCTTCCAGTGGTTCTTCTGGGGCTACTCCCTCACCTTTTCGCGCACCGGCAATGCATTCCTCGGCGATTTGTCACAGTTTGGCCTCATGAAGACTATCGGTGCACCCAACGGCGCAGACACCACACCAGACATTCTGTTCTGCCTATTCCAGGGCATGTTTGCAGCCATTACCCCGGCACTCGCCATCGGCGCCGTCGCAGACCGCGGTCGCATGCTCCCTGCGCTGGTTTTCATCTTTGTCTGGTCGACTGTTGTCTATGACCCAATCGCATACTGGACATGGAATGCCAACGGCTGGCTCTTCAACCTCCCTTCATACGACTTTGCCGGCGGAGGTCCCGTCCACGTTGCTTCGGGTGCCTGTGCCCTCGCATACAGTCTGATGCTCGGCAAGCGTGCAGGGTACAGCAAGAACAACGGTCTTCCCTACCGTCCACACAGCGTGACCAACGTCCTGCTCGGTACGGTATTCCTCTGGGTCGGCTGGTTCGGCTTCAACGGTGGCTCCGTCCTGGCCATGAACATCCGCGCCCTTGTCGCATGCTACGTCACTCATCTCGCTGCGTGCTGCGCTGGCCTTGCCTGGGTTCTCCTCGACTACCGTCTTGAGAAGAAATGGAGCACCATTGGTTTCTGCTCTGGGGCTATTTCCGGTCTAGTCGCCATCACACCCGCCGCTGGCTTCGTAACCACCTGGGGCGCTGTCATCATCGGCTTCGCTGGTGGCGTCTGCTGCAACTTTGCTACAAAGTTCAAGTTCCTCATCGGAGTTGACGATGCCCTGGACATCTTTGCCGTACATGGTGTTGGCGGTATTGTCGGCAATCTCCTCACTGGCATCTTTGGAACGTAAGTAAACTACATGACCCTATCCTAGTTCCTAGAGCGATTACCTAACACGTCTTTTAGTTCCTTCATTGCTAACCTAGATGGGACGGAGCACGACCCAATCGGATGGATCGAGGGCAACTGGATTCAGCTTGGTTATCAGCTGGCGGGCACATGTGCTGCCTTTGCGTGGTCATTCGGCCTCACTTGCCTCATCCTGTTCCTCATGAACCTCGTTCCTGGCCTGTCGCTGCGCGTCAACGCCGACGACGAGGATGTGGGTATCGACGACTGCCAGCTTGGCGAGTTTGCGTACGACTATGTCGAGATGGTGCGACATTATAATGATTCGAGATTTAATTCGGGCTCCTCGGCTTCGAGTACGCACGAAAAGGTGTCACCTGCAGACGCCGTCTAGTTCAGATACTGTCGTAGTGGTAGTTGTAATTGTGAATGGGTGGATAAGTGTGTACCAAGTTAATAGAGTTATATGGCAGAGAACTGCCATAAAAGTAATTAAAATTGCCAACAATTTTTTTCAACACCAAAGAAACAGTTTTTATAAAGAAGAGGAAGTTTAAAAAATGGTGACTCATCAATTATTTGGTATGACTTGCGTACAGCAACCTGTCGTTAAGAGTATTTCTAAAGGAGACCTATGCAGTTGTCCTGTACGCTTTCTTCGAGGCTCCGAAATTTCTTGTCATAAGCATCCACTAGTAGCTGTTCAGCCCTCGGCATTGCGTCAAAAGTACTTACATCCCGCCTTTTGTCTGGAAAGTCGTCCCATTTCTTCTGCGGGAAAAGCTTCCGCAAGGCGTGAATGATGTCGTTCAGGCTCACAGGACCAGCGACGGCAAAGATTCGCTCATTTTGGACTGACTGGTGCGCCAATGCTATGATGTGTAGTCTCGCATCATCCTGGACATTGATGTAATGTTGCGGCGGCGTGTTGGCCAGCGAAGCATAGTTCATATCCCACAGAGCCTTGACCCAGCGCGCGGAGGTTGGATAACCTTGACAGCCAGGATTTATAACCAAGCCAATGTTACAGTTAGGCAGGACTAAAAGACAATCTTAACACACGAAATTCGACGCTGCTGATCTGAGACAACTCACTTGCATTCACGGTCAAACGAGAGTTGTGCTCTTGAACCCATCGGAATACTGCACGTTCCGCTTCAGCTTTGCTAGCAGAGTAGACCGTTTCTCCGTCAGCGCCCGGCAGCCAAGCGCGTTGCAGAGCCTCTTCATTGTAGGAACTCGCCGTAGTGGTAAACTTTTGGTCCGGCTTTGGCTGTGTGGCGGCGAAAGATGAGGATGTGTAAATGAACCGCCTCATGCTCGGTTCCTTGTCCGATGCCTGCAATGCATTCAGAACTCCATTGACGGCCTTAGGGATAGCTACATCAGGGTCTGTTGAGCCTGTCATATCATTCGCAACATGGAAGAAGCCACTGGCACCTGCAACAAACTCAGTTCCTGTTGGCGCGACAAAAGCACTTGGGGCGTGTGACCTTACCTTCAACCACATAGTCGAAGGCTCCTTTAGCTCCCATGTCCGGAACCTCGACCAACTCAAACATGTCCAAGCCATACTTTCCCTGAAAGTGCTCTTCTACCCAATTACCTTTGCTCCTGCTCCGAGTGGTCCCACGGACGCGGTAACCTGCAGCGAGAGCTTGATCTGCCACGTGAGAGCCTATGAAACCCGTGACTCCAGAGACAATAACCAGGCTACCATATGGCACAGCTGGATCAGTGATGCCAGGAATGGTCATGATGGCGGATGTGAGATGACAAGACTGCCGATAAATAGTAGGTATAGTAATCAGAATACTGAGGACGTTTCGGGCTTTCGAAAACCTATTAGATAATGAAGCAGAGGTGAAAGACTTTTCTGAACACGGAACCAAGGACAAGGCCACATATATACCTATAGGTGTTCGCGCCGGTGGATATTGGTTATTCTCCATGACGTACGAGTAAGTCCCCATTTTGCTGACCTTATGTCCGGGGAGTGGCTGACAGAATGACCGAAAATGGAAAGGCTTGGCAAGGTACAAGTCCATCGATGTTTAAAGTGATTTTCGTCTACTCAAGTTCTGAGAGATCCAATGGGCGTTCATCCCGACGTTCTCTCCAATAGTTGGTCGCCCACAACAAGTCTATGCAGCCTTTTACCAGCCATCCCCATTTATGAAGAAAGGGTTCTGTTGCTTCCCAATTTCTTGGGTCCGACGCGTCACCCCAGACAAGCAGTGCCGCTTCTTCTATACCCCGGCCTTTTCCCGCTTCCCATATATCACTACATAGGTCGTCTTCATCAAACGACTCTGGGCCTTCTCTGAGAACTTTTGCAAGAAAATTATGACGCATTCGAGGTGACGGAAACAGGTCAACCCAAGGATGATGCCTTACGCGCATCTGGAGCTGAATTGGCTTGAGGTTGGCAGGACATGAAGACTCATCTGCCGAAGCAACGCCGGGACCTTGCCTATTAAAACTCGATATGGCATCACAGGTCAGCCAATCAGCCGAGAGACTCAAGCAGTGGGCATTGCGGCTTAGCGCGTCGAGGATATTGAAGCAAATGACATGTGTTAGCTGGCTGCCTTGGAGGAGGCCTCGCATGTAGGCTGTATAGGCAGCCCGGGCGGCTGCCAGCGTCTGCAGCCGCCGCTGCGGACCACATATGTTGCCAGTATTAACTGTTGATGCTCCCAATAGGCTATTAGACGGCGTACTATCCGTAACGATCTCGCTCTCTGCCACTTCACGCTGCCTCCGGCCTTGCCGCTAAGATGAGACTTAGTCACGTCTTCATGGTTTGCTTCAAAGGAAAAGGTACTTACGTCGAGCTCTCTGATTGAGCCTGTTTTGTAACTTTCTTCTCTTGGCCGAATCTGCTAGCCCCGACCAGTCTTCCCCGGAATGTAATCGTAGTGCCTCCTGCGGTATGGTCCGCTCTGTGCGAGCCGCGGCAAAATCCATGGTTCGGGGCGATCGAGAAACCACTAATAGGTCCAACGCTAGAGGTGAAACCTTCGGTGTTGATAGAGTAACAGAATCCGAAGTTGGCAGTTTATTGATAGCCAACGACGTGTGAATTATTTTGTTCTTTCTTCAATTCCTTCTGGTGATGAGGTTGGAGTCACCAGGCGATGCGAATGCGGACGGAGATAAGAACTAATGAGTGTCAGCCACCTGCAGAAGTGGGCGGCGTTAAAGTCTCCATTGTTGACGCCACGCCCACGCACGGTCTGAGGCTAGAACCCGTCGGCTCTAAATGTATAGCGCAGATGCCACCAATTCACAGGATTATACGTCAAGAGGCGGCCTGTGGGAAGCCTGCTTCATTTGACAGGTCATTGTCCAGTTGCAATATGTTAAAAAATAAATAATGCTTTCTTATGTTCATTACCCTAATGTCCATTGAATCTAATCATGAAAAGGGCCGCCGTGTCTTTATAGACTGCTGGAGCAGCGTATGCAGAAACGCTACCAATGCCGAAAGATTGAATACCACCCGCAGCCCAATGATGTAATAGTATCATATCAAGTCGTGACACACAAAACGCAGCCTTCCCACAGCTGCTAAGGGATATAATTTAGAAATACGCCCGTAAACGCCAAAACCAGTATACCTGCGCAAAGCACAGTCCACTTCCAAGCTCAAAGTCTAAGGGGGAAGAAAGGGTCGGAATTGGCCCTACTAATTGTCCATTTCCTGCGCGTGGGCCTCGTCATGCTGTTGATGCATCGTTGCCGTACTGGCACCCGTCGAGTTTCCCGTGTTTGCAGCGCTGGCTGCTTGCACTCCCATTTGCGCTGCACCGGCTGTGCTCGCTTGCGATAAACCATAGGTGCTCAGTGGCGGGGCTCCAAAAGCGGGCTCATTGCTCATGAAGCTAGATAAACTTGGCAAAGGCATTTGCTGCTGTTGTTGCTGGGCGGGCGCTGCGTGCTGATTCACCGAAAGCAGATGCTGGCTACCAAACCCTCCAGCTCCAGGAAGAGTCGGCAGGCTGTGTGCCATGGGCGGTATACTTGCCGCACCCTGCAAATTATTCGTATGCAGGAATTGGTTATCGGGCTGTAAATGATGCATAAACATCTCGTTTGGGAATACTCCTTCGAAATCATTCTCATCGTCGCCCATTTCATCGTCATAAGTCTCGTCAAAGGCAGTCGGCATGGCGCTTGCAGCTGCAGGTGGTCGGCTAGTCGCATGCTGGCGAATTCGGCCATGCGCTCTTGGCGTCAAACTCTCGCGCAACTCGACGAATGAAGAGGAGGTATTTAGAAAGTCTCGAAATTTGGATACCATGTTGCCAGAGAAGACGCAAAAGACGTCGCGCTGATGTGGTGTAAATTCTACAAATATCGTCAGCCATCAACGTACCACAACCGCGAGGATCCGGCGAGTACTTACCAGGCGGTGCCGTTCTGCAGTATGGCTGGAAATCGTCACGTTGGAAAGCCGCGACGCCAGTCAAGCTCAAATGTGTCAACCGTGGGCATGAATTAAGCAGTTTCATGATACTCTGTAGAAATGGTTAGCGAGGTATCCTGCAACGTCATGGCGAAGCACACAACTTACCTTGAGCGTCAGATTAACGCAATAACTCAAATGGACGCGTTCCAAGCTTGACGTGTAATACTCGCCACCAAGGAACAGCCCATTCGCATCTCGTCTCACTCGTGGGCGAGTCGCGACATCAGCCAGGGTGAAGACAGATTCGTCCGTGATATTGCTGCACTTCACGAGACCGATTCTTTTTAGTTTCGGGAGAACAGCAAGGCGCTTGACTGACTCATCAGTAAGGTGGGTGCAGCAACCCAAGTCGATATACCGAATGCGGTTGCAGCTGGCAACAAGAGTCTTGACGCCTTCGTCGGTGATTTGGGCACAGTGTCCCAGGTGGACGTAGTGTAGGTTCTTGCCGAGCTTTGCAATGGCCTGCACAGCTGCGTCGGTGATGTTACGGCACTTGGCCAAGACCAGGTTTCGCAGTCGAGGCGCGACGTCGATAATCTTTCGCACGGCAGCGTCGGTCAACCGCGCGCAGCAAGTCAAGTCGAGGATTCGAAGATGCTCAAACGTCTTGCTCGGCGGTAGCGACAAGAAGGCGGTGTCGTCTATTAAGGAGCAGTACGCTAGTCGGAGCTCTCGCAAACAGTTGCCCTTGGCCAAAAGTGCGGTCACGGGGCTGTTGCCGATGTGTGAGCAGGCGTGGAGGTCGATCTCAAGTATATTGGGGCAGTTTTCGGCAAATGCGTGCACCGCATTATCTCGTATTTGGACGCATTCGTTCAGTTTCAGCTAGAGAGCACGGCGAATATTAGCAATCAGAGGTAAATTTCAGAGGCAGAAATTAGTATGGCACGCACTCGTTTGAGGTATCTGCAGCTTTCAGCAAGAGCAATCATGCTTTCGTTTGAGATGTTCTCACAGCCCGAAATATTGAGACCTTGCAGCCTCTTGCAGTGCTCCGCAATGACATATACGGACGTTTCTGTGATATTCTTGTCATTTGAGACGTCGAGGGCGAGCAGAGACGTGTTATTCTCAACCAGGGCAACCAAGCCGGCGTCGGTGAGGCCGCGGCAATTGGTCAGGGTCAGCCTCTCGACTCTGGTGCAAACCGAGAGTGGCGATACGCTGCCATCGTTGACCTTTTCCGCCAGGGCCGCAAGATTCAGCCGTTTGATAAAGTCGCGGTAGTTGAAGAAGGGATGCTCCAACGCGAGAGTCTGGCAGATGCTCTGGTGGCTATTCCAGTTGTTACAGGCGGGCCTATGCCACAGTAGATCGACGGCATTCCTGGTCCACCGTTTGCAGACCAGCATGCAGTGGTACAAGTCCGAGGAGCTATTTAAGCGGGCGAATATGCTAATGAGGATTTCGTTTGGTAATCGGTTCACGGGGGGCCAGCAGCTGTCGTCGACCTGCATATCTTGGAAGTTGACGACGCCTAGGGAAGATTGTGAGTCGTTGGCACCGAGAAAAAAGTCGGACTCCTCGTTGTCGGCCGGGGCGGGAGAGTCGGTCGATGAGGAACGAGAGTCGTCCTGTTCTGACGAGACGCCAGACCTCGAAGCCATGCCGTCGACTGGAGAGGCCGCGGCACGCATTGTAGCGGGGTTGGGTGCTGCTTATTCGGCGGCGCCAGCAGCACACGTTAACGAGATGCAACTGCCCACGAGGGCGTTGTCGAGAAGGGGCGGATGGGCGACTATCGGCGGTCGGGGAGCGTGACGGTCGAATGTTGTTGGTCAGTCTCGGGAGGATGGTGGAGGATAGAGGCGACTTTGATGAAGGGGCGAAGGGCCTAAAAAAGGAAGCCAAAGCACACAGAATCCAAGAGCAGCCGTTTGAGACTGTGCGGGCGGTGGGCCAAGGGTTAAGAAGCCAGACGTCAGGGCATCAAAGGTGACGCGGATGATGATGTTTGGTCAGCAGGAGCAGGGAGCGGAGGCCGGTGCAGGGCGGAGGGGCTAAAGTGACGGATGGTTCAGCGCAGTGTGAGTGGGCGTATCCAGGCGGTGCACTAACGCAGGCCGGCACCTAATAGGGCGTGCGCAGGAGCGCTGTGGCGGCGCCTGTTGTCATTGCCCGCCGTCCACGCATGTCCAAACCGGTACTAGCCCGAGACTTTGATGGGTATGCCGGGCTTTGCCGCCACCCAACCCGACCGATCCCCCTCTGAAATCTACGAGATGGGATCTCCTTGCGCTGTTGCTGCCATCGCAAATGGCATCGGCCAGGGTCAACGGTGCCGCGTACGCCTCTGCAGCACTGCTTCTGGATGGGCCTGCTCGCCACCTGTGACAGCTGCCAGATTATTGAGCAGCAGCTGGCCACGCAAGGCCACGATGGCACTGCCACGTGATCGTCCTGTTGTTGACCCTGACCAAAGCAAAGCAGTCAGCACACCCGCACACCACTGCAGCCAGACTCCGCAGTGCGGCCCCGTACCGTAACTGGGCTCCGCACCGTGCTTCCCGTGCCGCCCCGCGACCTGAGGCTAGGAGTGTCTCGCATCTCAACCCTCGTGGCAGCTAACGCACGCCTGGCTCCCTTGCTCATGATCTACCCGCATAGCACCATGCGGTTACGAGTGCTGCAGGCATTTCCCATTATGCTTCCGTCATACAAGCACACGACATGGACGTCTGCTCGGCTACAAACTAGATGCCTCTTGATGACGCGTTTGTCCGCAGGTGCCAAGGCCACCTCCACACACCATACACAAGCAGAAGAGCGGACAAAGGGCAAGGTACAACACCTTATGTAACGGTTTTCGATGTATTTTGCTATGGCAGGACAAAGAAACACAGCCGTCTTACTCCTTCTCCAAGAAAACGACCTTGCTGCCATAGTCTCCCTCAAAGGTATACTGCAAGCCAAACTTCATCAGCGTGGCACCAGACATGGTCTGGTTGCTGTCAACGCGGTAGTTTGCCGCCGGATCCAAGCCCTGCAGCCGCAAGATGGGGTACAGGTTGTTAAAATGGGCACGAATCTGGAAGTAAAAGAGCACCGCCTTGTCGCCGTCCTCGGAAATGAAGAGCGCAGCCGGCCAGTTGGACTCCTCGGGCAGGTTAAGACGCCACATGTCGCCCTTGACTACAATGGGATTCACCTTTTCTGCGAGACTGATAATCTCAGGTACCTGCTTCTTCTCTTCGTCAGACATGTCCTCCGGGTTCAACTCAAAGCCAAAAGATCCGCCCATCATGGCAACATGGGCACGGAACATGATTGGCGTCGAGCGCTGGGTGAGGCCGTTTGGAACATGTGCCACATGCGCACCCATCGCTGAAGGCGGGTACACAACTGAGGTGCCAAACTGAATCGAGATGCGTTCAACGGCGTCCGTATCATCGGATGCCCAAATTTGAGGGAAGTACTGGAGCACACCAGGGTCGAAGCGAGCACCGCCCGAAGCACAGCCCTCCCACAGCACATCAGGGAAGCGAGTGGTCAGCCTTTCAAACACCTTGTACATGCCGAGCATATACTTGTGGTCCGTATATGGGTGAGGTGTCTCGTGGATACCTCGGTTGTTGTCCCACTTGACGTAGCTGATGCTGGAGTTTGACAAGATTCTCGATACGGAGTCGACGATGAAATCTTGCACCTCTGGTAGCGCAACGTTGAGGACGAGCTGACTTCTTGTCAAGGTGCGGGGATAATCTCCGGCATGAAGAGCCCAGTCGGGATGCTCCTCGTAGAGTGTAGAGTTGGGATTCACCATTTCAGGCTCGAACCAGAGTCCGAATCGCAGGTTTGTGGACGAGTTGCCTGATTTGAGATGGGTGATGTTGTTTACCAGAGCTGGAAGACCGTGGGGGAAGCGCTCGGGGTTGGCCTGCCAGTCACCAAGACCAGCGTTGTCTGTGATGCGTGGATGCTTGACACCGAACCAGCCATCATCCAAGACGAACATCTTGACGCCGAGATTGGCAGCCTCCTTGGCAAGGCGGAAGATGCGGGTCTCATTATAATCAAAGCCCACGCCCTCCCAGCTGTTGAGCAAGACAGGCCTGGTTTCCGTGGCAAATTTGCTCTTGATCAAGTGGTTGCGGTAAAGCCTGTGGAATTTTTGGGAGACGCCGTTGACGCCATGGTCCGAGTAGATTGCCACGCACTCTGGAGATGTAAACGTCTCGCCTGGGCCAAGCGGCCAAGAAAACTGCGCGGGGTTGACACCAAGCAGAGCGCGAGTAAGTCCCATTGAGCTCTTTTCAACTTGCACAGAGTGTGAACCAGTGTACACCAAGGAGAAGCCCCATGCCTCGCCGTGAGACTCGGTCGTTCCAGGGGCGACGATGCCGAGGAATGGGTTGTGCTGCGCAGAAGAGTAGCCTGCATTACTGCTGAAGCTAAAAAAGTCAGTTAGCAAGTGGTCATTGGTACAGGGATCAGGGTGCCCTTCACTCACCCCTGAGATCCGAATTCTACCTTGCGGCGGACTCGTTGCGCTTCGCGGTACCAGTCTCCCGTCAGTTCAATCATATCGTAGTCTCCGTACGGGAGGTCCACGCTGAAGCTAGCCAGCCTATCAAGGGTAATGTTTCCGGTGCCTTCATTGGTAATGTTGACGCTGCGGACAATGGCGTTGTACTTTGGAAAGATGGAATACGACAAGTCGGCAGCAATGGAACTGTAGTTGTCGTACATGTGAACAACCAGCGTAGAAACGTCATCTTCTTCACCAAACGTGGACGGCAGTCCGTTGAGCGCCGGCTTGCCCTTGATGGTGTCGTGCGACTTGTACTGAAACTCGCTGATTGTGTGTCCGGCAGCCTGCGTAATCTGCACGGCTGGCAGGCGGAAGTCACCACGGCCGAGGTCCGGGAACTCGCGGCGCTGGCGGCCGATGAGGTTCACCCAGCCTTGGATGGGCTCAATGGGCTGCAGTAGGCCGTTTTCTGTCACGACGCCGCCAAAGTGGTCGCCTATGAGGTCGCCTGTGTCGTTGTCGACGTGGAAACGGTAGGAGACGCCGTCGCCGTTGAGGGCAAAGGAGTTGCCATCGACGGCGAGCGCTGGGATGACTGTCAGCTTGTTTTTGGGGGGACTAGTTACACATGATAGCAGGTGCCATACTTTGTACATCGGACGAATTTGCTGCGTGTGATGGTCCGGGGAGCGTAGAAATGGCTGCACCAATGACGGTGAGCCAATGTTGGACGGATGGTGTGCCCAACATGGTGGAAGAGTATCTGTAGGTCTGTGATATACTCTCTCCCAATAATCAAATGGATGAAAAAGAAAGGAACTCGTTTCCTTACTACGCGAGGTTACAGCTACTATTTAAACTGCCTACGTAAAAGGCCCATCGCCGGTGCAAAGTCCAAAAGCACGTCTGTACGCCACTTCTCGGCCCGACAGATCGCCGCCGGGAGGGTGAGAAAGTCCACAAGTAAAAGAAGCCCATTTTTTCACTTAGCAGCGGAGCTATGTCGGTCAAGCTTTGGACTTTTTAACTTTGGTACTTTCTGCAGCGCTGGGAGAAAAAATACCCAGCGCATTGCATGGGGACGGGCCCCTAGTTTGGCGGTTCGGGGATATTAGTGCCTGCTTGCTGCTGGGTTACCCCCCACCCGTAGTGGCCGTGGGGTCCGGCATATGCGGGGAAAGAAAAATGGCGACTCCAATGGCTGCACGGCAGTCGATCACTGGGCTTGATGGGCGCCTGGTGAGGCTGGGAATACGGGCTAGTCATTGTCTTTGTTTTATCCGTCGGTATAAATAAGACGGATTGGTTCTAGACAATGGGACTGCGGCCTAGGTTGCCTAGGTTGTCTTACAAATTGCTCATCTCATGGTGTTTAAGCTGGGCAATGTCTTCCAATAGGAAGCACAGCTAAGCATATGCTTCAGCAGCCATTGAGCTTTCCAATCTAAGACGTAAATGTAAACCGCGATACTGACAAAGTAATCAATCCAGCATGGATCCAGCTTCCCTGAAGCATCATCCACACGAGACCAGTTTTTCCTCTTCCGATAAATTCCCCGTAGAGGGTTGCACTTAATTCCCAGCCCACCCATCGTCGACGTGTTAGTGCCCGCTGCTACAGCCTACGTGCAGGCATGATGTCATGTGCGTCACGTGAGGCACCACATGGGCGACACAATTTACAGTGGACGTATCCAGCGACGAAAGAGAGCAGAACTCCCCCCATCAAAGGCCGGAGGTGTGACATCTCGGCTACGAACGACCCTATACACCACGCAATGCTCCGCCCAACCACTCTGCGCGCCATTCTGCGGCCGCAGCAGCGATGCCTGCTGCGCGGAGGAGCCGGAGCTTCGACGGCGGCCCGGCGAACGCTCATGTCCAAGCAATCGCCGCGGCTCACGCAGGATCTTGACCTCAACAAGCTCAACGCGCAGCGCCGCGACTACGAGCGCAACCGCACGGCGTTTCTGGCCGCCGGAGCCATTGCCGGCATCCTGTCCTTTATCTACACGGCGTGGAAGCTGAAGAAGGCGCTCGACCTGCAGAACGGCAAGGAAAAGGAAAAGACGGCGGCGGCCATCAAGTGCGACGCGGCCCCGATCCCGACCGAGACTTTCAGAACTGAGGCGGGCGAGAAGCGCAAGGTTGTCGTCCACGATGAGGAGGGCAACGAGGTGGTGCCGACGGGCAACAGCACCGTGCCCATCTTCCCGCGCGTCATGGAGCTGGACCTGCCGGGCGACCAGAAGCAGCACAGCAGCAGCGGCAGCGGGCCCGGCTCGCTGGTCAAGGTGGTGGATGCGCAGACGGGCACCGAGTACACGCTCGTCGGGCTGGGCATGCGCACCGTCACCTTTATCGGCATCCAGGTGTACCTGGTGGGCCTGTACGTGGCGACGCAGGACGTGGCCAAGCTGCAGCACTACCTGGTCAAGAAGGTGAACCCGATGGCGACGACACTCATCCCCTCGGAAAAGGACGACCTGCGGCAGCGACTGCGCGACCCCAAGGAGGGCGAGGCGATGTGGAACGACATCCTGCAGGAGGCGGGCATCCGCACGGCCTTCCGCATCTCTCCCGTCCGCGACACCGACTTCCATCACCTGCGTGACGGGTTCGTACGCGCGATTCAGGGCCGCTCGCAGCGCGACAAGGCGTACAACGACGAGGCGTTTGGCACCGCCATGAAGGACTTCAAGGCGCTGTTCAACCGCGGCTCAGTCCCCAAGAAGCAGGAGATGCTGCTGTGCCGCGGCCAGACGGGCGAGCTGGCCGTCACGTACGGCGGGCTCGAGGGCGGAAAGGTGAAGCGCGAGGTCATGGGCACCATCAAGGACGAGCGCCTCTCGAGGCTGCTGTGGCTGAACTACCTTGCCGGCAGCAAGGTGGCGTCGGACGAGGCCAGGACGAATATTATCGAGGGTGTTATGGAGTTTGTGGAGAGGCCTGTTGGCACGGTTGCTACACAGGTGCTGTAGAGGCGGGGAAATGGAGAGCTTTGGCTACAGGGGATGTACAATGTATACTAGAAATTTAGCATGGTCTGGCTCTGGCTGTCAGATGTGGAAAAGAAAAAATGGTCTGCATGTATAACAGCTGAATGGCGTGGCAGCAGATGGACAGCACAGATGACTGGACAAAAGGTACCACTCAGCGTAATTTAAAGCAATCAACGATTACCTATGAACCTTGTTCGCAATTTTGTTCACCATGAGCATTGCATGCGTATATTTTACAATTTGTAATATTATATTATTATTTCGTCATTTTTTTTTTAACTTGTTGTTCTAAATGGCTCTATAGTCGAGAACTGGAACAAGGTAATTTCATTTCAATCAGCGCCTGTTTCCCCATGCGTAACACGACGTTGTATTCGTCTCATGGCAGTGCGGCCGAAGAAAAAAAAAGAGGAAGAAAGAGCTTACTCCTGGAGGGCGCCGGCGTTCTTGAGGAGCTCCTTGAGCTTGCCGCTGGAGCTGAGGCTCTGGACGTCCGAGTTGCCGCCAATGTGCTTCTGCTTGATGTAGACGTTGGGGACGGTGCGCTGGCCGCTGATGTCCTCGAGGGCGTCCTGGAGGTCGGCGCCGTCGGGCTCCTGGTCCATCTCGAAGACGGTGAACTTGGCGTCGAGGGAGCTCAGGAGCTGCTTGGTGCTGCGGCAGTAGGGGCAGTACGACTTGGAGAAGACCACTGAGAGAAGAGGAGAGGAAAAGGGCGTTAGCAAGAGAATAGTTTGGACTGATGCAAGAGGTCATAGGGAGAGGGGAGGAGAGAGGGACGAGATGCAAGGCAGCTTTCTGGAGAATGAGGGGTAGAGTACGTACTGACGTCGTTCTCGTCAATGAGCTTCTGGGCTTTTTGGGCAGACATTTCGGCGGCGGCGGGGTCTCGTGGCGTTGATGAGAAGATGGATCGCAAGAAATTCATGGGACGAACAACGGGTAGTGTTCGGGTGGAGGATGCTGTTGTTGTTGTTGTAGATGGCAGGTGGGAACGGGGCGAGGACAAGTGGACGGAGTAGGGAGCGGAGATGGTCTTGTTATATAGGTGACGCCTACTAGTCGCAGCAGCGTTGGCGGCGGCGACGGCGTTGGCGATCCGGCCGCGCGATGAGGGGTGTCGCAAGAGGCGTGGTTGCAGGCCGCCGGTGGCCCTCGACGCAGCTGCCAAAAGCGGACGAAAGGGTGGCGAGGCTTGCATGTGGTTGGGCGGGCGGCAGATGGTGCGGTTTTTTGCGCGTAGCAGCCTGATTTGATGATGATTCCAAGCGCGCCCAGTCTGAGCCGTGAATGAGAGTACCAATCCAGAAGGTACTTTTTGCTTAGAAATTGGGCCGGGGGCCGGAGGGGACAGGTATCAATCCGTAGGTACCTAGGTAGGGTCTGCGTGAATTTGGCAATGGCTTTTCCTCTGTATTTTTTTTCTGCCACGGGCGGAAAATGACGAAATTTGGGTACGTGTCGGCACAAGGTACAAGCAATGCAATGGGGGAGAAGGGGACCCAGTTCTGATCAATGATGCAATGTTCCGGTGCGGAGGGAGTGTCGCTAGTAAATATAGTCGGCTCAAACAGCGCAAGTACTCGTAGCCGTCCGTAGATTCGCCGGTGGAAATCGAACAAGGGAAAAAGATTCCATATTTATTCAACAGCTGCGGGAACACACGGGGGTTCCAATGGCGCTCGGCGGTTCTGGCTGCTTCGCTTGACTTGACTAATTTAGTGGTGCCACTGGCGTTTTCCCGCCCCTTGCCACGCCTTAACGAGTAAACTCGTCGCTGGCGCCGATTCCCCCGGCCACTGCGACTCGCGGCTGCGGCGGTCCCGTCCCTCCCCCAGCTCACTAATTACATACTCCGTACCATTGTATGGAATCGGGCGCCGCTGAAGAGTCGGATGGCGCCGGGGTTTGCATGGCGATTGATAAAAACGCCGGTCTGTCTTTGCGGTTTGCGGCTTGTTGTATTTGCAGTACGCTGTTTATTCATGGATTGCGAGTCTTGACTATACAATGTCGTGATTGTAACGGAAAACTGCATTTGTCACGTACGTTCTCTTAGAATACAATTATTTGGAACTTCATATATGTAGGTTGAACCTATTGATCGCGAGCGACACCTAGATTGCCGTGTGTTCGCCACCCACAGACACAACATTCTCCGATATTGCACTCAAAAACTTGATACAGAGAAATAAAAGCTATGGATTAAACCCGCAACAGCAATTATTCACTCTCCAACGCAATCGATCCCCCTCCGGCGCCTGTAATGCAGCGCTCAATTATGTATAGGGTAGCCAACACGGCGGCGCCGACTTCCCCTGGCCGCCCGCCCCTCAGAAAACTTTCCCGCCCGCGCCGTCCAACCATCGACCACGTTTCGACGACACGCTTCCACGCTAGCGCATGATCCTCAAGGCAGAAGCCGCAGCCGCCTGATTTAGCCTTATCCCCTTCCACACTATAGCGACCTCGCCGTTGCCGGTTTTTGCGCATACTTACCTACCTACCTCCCGTCTCTTGTGCAACCCGGGCGCTACGTCACCTGCCGCCAGCTCTCTTCCTCTCAGCTTCAAACTTTGCGTCATCCCCCTGCAAACCGGTTCGCGCGCGTCATACGAAGAAGCGACCCCCAGCCGATCCCGGCCCAACCGTCGTCCTCGAAGCCCAACACGACACACTGACCTCGTCCGACACGAGTTACCACACCTTACACCTCCCCCCCCCCACTCCACCATCTCGTTCCCTCGCCCCCACCTCTCTCATCTTCCCCCACTCTGCCCCTTTCCCCATCTCCACCTCATCTCCCCTGTCGTCCTCCTCTACTCAATCCCCTCTTGCTCTCCTCTCTCCACCGCCACCTTCCCTTGCACCTCTCTCTCATTCCCCAACACCACTCCAATCTCCTCATCCCCCCTCCACCCCACCCACCACTCTCTCAGCTACCTCTCCCTCTCCCACCACTCTCGCC